>JAKSZT010053930.1:1238632-1302561 GCA_026826555.1 Tolypeutes matacus | reverse complement strand
GTGTGCCGCTCGTCACCGAGGCTGGCTGGGGAGCCCCATGCCAAGGCTGGAATACAACGAGCAGGTTTCACTCCACTCGTTTCCTGGTCGCTAATGCCCACTGTTTAATGTCCTTACAAACAACACAGGGCACACTCCTGAAATGGTGATAAAAACACCTCCGCTTAGTAAGCATAAAACCCATCATCATTTAGTACAGAAGAATTTTGTTTTATTTTAACAAAACACCATTTCTAGTCCTGATGCTCTATTCTGATTGTGGAATTTTTTTGACAAGCAATTTCTCTGTACAGAAAAGCATTGTATCAATGTCTTTATTTTCATCCATCCAACTGGACTCAAAATACGACATGAAATTCAGAACAGTCCTTTACTCAAACAGCAATTAGTCCTATTATTCTCAGTTCAGAAAGTGTTTGAATGCAGACTTAAAGACAATGATATTCTTTCAAAAATTACTAACCACTAATAACACCATTTTCTCTAACAAATAACCATAATTTCCTTGAAATATAGTTTTATGCAATTAAAGTTACTTATTTGAGGACTTTAAAAAGTATTTTACATTTTAATTGCCTTTCATATCTGAGTATAATCCAATATTTTGAGCCTGGTGTTGGGTTCAGCTACACATATAATTTTGCCCCAGCGCTACAATGCATTATCTTATAATGAAAGTTTAAGATGTTAATGTGCCAAGGGAAAGAATCCTGAGACACTGCATGCTACTCCTGGGCTGGAATTTTCATTGTCCTGGACTTTTACAAAATCTCTCAAATGAGTGTCAAAGCCTGAATTCTCACAGCAAGGCAGAGAGAGGGTGTCGGAGTGTGTTTATTGATACAGAATGTTGGAGACTGACAGGCAGGCCTTTGCATATGATCAAGCCACTTTCAGTGCAAATCTTATGGAATGTGGGATTCCAGACTTTAAAGGGAAGAGGGGAATCAACAGGGTCACGGCTCATGGGGGCTGGAGTGGGGGGATTTCCTAGGGAGCTCAAAGGCCAGCAGGATTTTAGGCATTTGCAACTTAAAGAGATGAGCTCCATGGCTCTACCAAGCATGTCTGCAGAAAAGGGACATGTCAGGGGGTTATTCAGAAAGAGAAAAACAAAAAAACAAAAAACTGCCCTTGGACGCCAGTGTCCAGGGGGCTGGAAAGTGGAGCTGATCCAGAAGAGGTGCAGGTCCGCCTTTCTCTACTGAAGAGGACCCGGGTCTGCTCGTCCACGCCTGGGAAGGTGGAGCCCCTGGCAGAGGGGCCAGTGGCTGCCCTTGACCTCCAGCTGTCCACCACTCCCAGATGAAAACTTAGGAGGGTCCACAGGCACCCAGGCCCGGCGGAGAGCACAGCTCCATGCCAGGCCAGGCCAAATCCACCAGATAACTGGTTTGCAGTCCCCAAAAAGGCAGGGAGGCTGTAAGCACAGAAACAGCTTCAATTATCACCGAAAGCCTTTGGAATCACAAGTAATAAACTTAAGTGAGTCAAGTATAAAAATGACTGTGAACTGGTGTGACTTGTGGTCATAATATCTGTGAGAGGAAAAAAAGGATGAGAGATCTATAAATGGTACTAATGCAAACACTAGAGACTGAAACTCATTATAAACACACAGTCCCCCTTTTTAAGGGGGAAAAACCCACCATTCTGGAAACGTAAAGCCAGAGTCCAGGTTCAAGCCAGGCACTCGGCTTAAGAGTCAGCACTTGCTGGCACAAAGCACCCGTGTGGTCTCGGCACCCCTGCCCGAGCCTGGTCCTCAACTGCCTAAGGGGGACAAGTCCAGGAGCCCCTCCCGGGAAAATCCCACCACAGAAGGGAGTGCCGAGCCAGCCGCCAGGCTCCCAGCAGCTCTCAATCTAGCTGCGTTAACATTCATGAAAAGCGAGGGAAGGCCGAGAACTTTCCGGTTAATGAAAGCCAGAAAATCGGTACTGTCCTGGAAGTTTCCAGCGAGTCAGCGCAGCCCGCTTTCCGGTGCAGTGGGAACGTGACCCCACCCGAGACACAGCCCAGATGCCCGCCCCACCCCCACCTCTCCTCCGCAAAGCAGAGGGGCGCTCAGAGGCTCCAGCTTCTCAAAACAAACAAAGTGCTTGCGGTGGAGACGACGGACCAGGAGGAGTCACGGCAGCCGCGGGGAGGAGGGGGGAGCCCCGGGGACCCCGGCAGGGCCTGGCTCCAGGCCAGACTTGACCTCCAACCCGCCGCCGACTGGACGCTTCGTCTGCAAAATGGGTCTAAACGCGTCCTGCCCGCCTGCAGGGGCAAGAAGTCGAGCTGAAGACAAAAGGAGGATCCAGCGGGAACGAGGACGCGGACGAGGCGGCTGGGGAGTGGGCGAGAGCCAGAGGGGGCTTCGATAGCCACCTTCGTTTTTTTTCTGATTGTAAAATCGACATATGGTTGTTATAAAAGCACTTAAGAAAACATGAAGAGGGTAAAGGAGAAGATAAAGGTAATTCATAACTCACTCGGGAAAGACCAGGAAGGGCTGCGATCATCTCTCCCGGCCCCCGCCGCACGTCCTCCCACATGTGCTCCCGCCACGCATCGCTTTAGAAGGGCCCTGTCGCCCGGGACGCGCCGAACAGCTTCCACCGTGTGCGTGGACGTCCACATCACGGTGTCCTCCCGGTGTCTCTGCCTCCCCACGGCCACGCGCGGCTGGAAGCGGGCTCGGGCGCAGACCCAGGTCCTGCCACGCATCAGCCGCCCTTCCCGGGCCAACGACCTTCCCTGCACATCGGCTTTCCCCGGGTCAAACGGAGACGTGGTAGCACTGTGCACGCGGGGCGTGGGGTAAATGAGTTAAACACTCATTAAAATACTCAGCTCCCTGCCCCGATGGCAGGAAGCACACGGAAGAGCTGCTGTCCTATTATTACTCATCCCTCCTCAGCACAGGCAGGGAGCCTCGAAGGACGCACCACGACGTCCAGGTGGAAAGCAGGGACCCTGGACGTGCTGGCACACGGCGCCCTCACCCCTGAGACGGGCCTCTGACGTCATGGCCCCCAGATGCCGACGGCCCCGCGTGAGCCAAGCACCCCTCCCAGCCACCCATCTCGGCCTCCCGCGGCGCCTCTTAGGTGGGTGACGTCGCCGTGTCCACTGGTGGCTGAGAAAATGGAAACCAGAAAGATCAAGTTGTTTATGGGCACGTCCGCCACTGGGGTTCGTGTCCTCAGCCAGACCTGTAGGCACAGGGTTTCCCCTGATGTGGGAGCGCAGGGCGTGGAAGTCCCTGGGGTAGGGGTGTGGCCGCAGGTCAACCCGTGTCTGCTGTGAGGCCAGTCCCGCAGGCGTCTCTCAGGCACACCTGCAGCTGGGTGTTTGGAGACTCCTGGAGGCCCCAAGGGCTTGTGATGCTGCTCAGCCTGCCTAGGACCCGTCCATGGGGAGAGCCCGCTGAGGCAGGGGCCCCGGGCAGCTGCAGCCCCCTGCCCTGCCTGGCTAGCCCCCAGGACCACTGACAGCCCGCCCTGCCACAGACGGGGTGGGCAGCCTGCTGCTTCTCGCCGCAGGCCCCTGGGCTCCAACCAAGGTGGCGAGGAGGCCTCCTCCGCCCCCGGCCACTGCCAGTTGTCCAGCCTCCCGCGCTTCTCCTCACGTGGAACACAGAGCTGCAGGGCTGCCTGGCCACGGGGTGCTCTCAGCACCGCGTCTGAAGCCTGTGGTCCGGGGAGCCCCCCAGCTTAGCATGCCTAGTCCTGCGTCCCTCTCGCTGCTGCTCCCCGAAGCATGAAGCAAGGTCGTCTGCAAGGTGGGGAGAGTCTCGCTTCCACCAGGGGAAGGGTTGGGCAAGACACAGCTCCAGGAGTGGGGCTGGGGGCCTGGCTACCTCCCCGGGGACATTTCTGTCTCATTGGCTGTTTCCAGAGAATGGCAACCCCAGGGAGCTAAAAGGAGCAATGACTGCCCCGAGTTGGCACGAAGATTATATCATCTTAGAACTATGCTTTGTGATATTTATTGCTTCGTTCATTTGATAACAAAGTCAAGAGGCTGATTTAAGAAGACAGATTCACAGACTTGAAATAGCAGTGCTTCTTCATACCGGCCTTGCCTCTCCTGGAAAGAGGTGGCATGCTGGGGACTCCTCGAGCTCAGGCAGAGGTTCCAGGCTGGACTTCCCTGGTTCTGCAGACAGAACACCTGCCAGGCCACCCACCTTGGTTTTGAGCTCATCGCCGAACCCCAAAGTCTCTGGTCTCTTCTAGATTTAAAACACTCTCTTTCTTGGAGAACAGCAACATTGTCATCTGGTTCCGGCTCAGTGTAAAGTGACTGAAGCTGCGAGGCTGGGTTCTGCAAGCGTCTGAAACCAGGCTTTGGCTCTCCTACCGGAGGCTGTCGGAGAGGGACAGGCGCGCGTGTGTTGGAGGAAGACAAAGGCAAGGCACGGAGCCCTTTCCTGTGGGCCTGCTTGGAGCTCTGAGATGATTTGCGCAGACACACGACACCCTGCTGTGCCAGGGCACTGGGCGTCGCCGCTGGTCGCTGCGCCCGCCAACCCCTCGGCGCCCCGGGGGTCCCCCCCCACCCAGCCCGGCAGCTCTCGCCCCACATCTTCTGCTCAGGTCTGCTCCTCCCAAGCTCTCTTGGTTCTCCTCTTTGCTCCGTAGCTTTTCTCCGCAGCCCTGGCACTTCGCTCCGATCACAGCCCCACTCCATCCAGTCTGCTGCTCTGGAAAGGGGTTTGGGCTCCGCTTGGGTGGGAATGACGAGGCTGTGGGACTGTGACATGCACCCTGGCAGCCCAGAGAGTCCTTGGGTGGCTTTGAAGGCAATTGTGTTGAATTAACATGGGTGGCATTAAACACACATGCATTTCTTTCTGCTCTTCCCACATTTTAAGCAAATTCAGCAAAAATTTGATGGGGGGTGGCCATGATGAATGTCTCTTTATGAATTAAATATTTTAAAACGAAATCTCATTTTCTGATGAACTCCTGGCTGTGCCGTCTTGATTTAAAAAATAAGTCAGAGAGCTTAGGGAGCGGTGGAACTGCTTCACGTCTTGATTGCGGTGGTCGTTACGTCCATGTACACACTTATTAAAACGAAAAAGAATGAATTTTGCTAAATATAAAATATGCTTTAAAAAAAGAAATGGAAAAAAAATAGGCTACAAGATGAAGAACTCAGTGGACTTGGCAGGCGTTTGAGCCAGATGGCACCAACGGCCCATTGGCTAATTTATTTATTTATTTTTCATTTAAGTAACTGGCCTGAGGGGTTATTCTAAAGCCTTGTAAATAACCCACGTCCAGCTCTAACCTGAGGCCAGGCTGTGGGAGCACATGCCATCTTTTTGCCTTTCTAGCCCCCCTCCCTCTTCTGGGGACCACACTCCCTCCTTTTGGGGAATGCATCCTCCCCTTCAAGAAGCTGCGATTCTAGGGGAGCTGGCGATCAAGATGGGGGGGGGGGGCGGCAATGGGCACGTGACGCGGTAGAACCAGTCAGGATCCGTCCCCAGGAGGACCCACGGGGGCGCTGCCTCAGCTGAGCTGCTGGGGCCAAAACCCTCCCAGACTGAAAAAGAAGGTGAGCAGGTGAGGGGGATGGACCGGTGGGAGGAGAAATAGACCAGGGACAGCGAGTCCCAGCGGTGCCCCGCCCTCGTCTTTGGGCCCTTCACCTGGGACCTGGGAGCTCCACAGCTCAGATCTGCTCCTGGCATCTGTGTCTAGAGCCCACGCAGCTCTGATCTGAGCCCCCGGCCCTCCTGGAAGGGACGCCCCGAGCAACAGGCCGGTCCCCTCTGGTGGGAACAGGATTCACCTTTTTAAAGTACCCCTGAACAATTTGGCAAGTTTTTTTTTTGTTTGTTTTGTTTTTTAAAGCTGTACAATTTAGCATATGATTTCACCGAGCAGTTTACTCCAAAATATATTATCCTAAGGAAATAATTATGAATGTGTGCAAATATTTAACTGGAAGGATGCTCACCGAAGCTTTGTTTGTAATAGTAAAAACTTGGAAATAACCTGAAAGTAACCCAAGAGGGCATGGAAGTGTCAGGGCTTCCCACGTAAAGGAAGGTTATGCGGTCATAGGGTGACACTGGAGATTTGGTGAAGCAAGAAGATGTGGAATGGAATTTATAAATTTAAAAAGCAAGCTTTAAAAGAGCAAGGTCATGCCTCTGTTATATAAAAACAATATAACAGGGACAGACGGTTGTACATGGAGCTGTTCACAATGGAAATCTCTGGAAGTGAGCTTCTGAGAGTTCTTCTTCTAAAATATTTGTTTATATTTCCTGTGTTTTCCACAATAAACATGAATTGCTTTTGTAATAAGAAGAAATTACAGGGGAGCAGATGTGGCTCAGGCAGTTTTTCACCCACCTCCCACACAAGAGGTCCCAGGTTCGGTTCCCAGTGCCTCCTAAAGAAGACAAACAAACAACAAGCAGACATCGAGCAAAAACAACAAGCAGATGAGGGAAAAAAACGAGCAGATGAGCAAACAAAAACCAAGCAAACAACGAGCAAACAGTGAGCAATAAAAATTTTTTTAAAAACCAAAAAAAACGAGCAGGAAATGGATGTGACTCAAGCAGGTGGGCATCTGCCTCCCACATGGGAGGTCCCGGGTTTGGTTCCCAGTGCCTCCTAAAGAAACAGACAATGAACAGACAACGAGCAAAAACAACGAGCAGACAACAAGCAGACAAAACAATGAGCAAACAGACGAGGGAGTCATCTCAGGGTGTGGGGGGGTGGGGCATAGAGAAATAAATTTGTAATGAAAAAGAATTAAATAGAAGTAGATTAAGACTGATTCTCTATATATAGCTTGTACACATGATTCCTTTTTCTAAAAATTACATTGTACAAAGGAGGAACTAAAAGCAGAAGAAAACCAAGAAGCTTGCCCAAGAGGAGCCTAGGAGGCCTTTGAAGCCCAGTTCTGGAGCACAGGACCAGAAGGGCAATCGGGGGGTGGGGGCAAAGAGAGAAACTGCCTTGAGGCTGGGGAGCTGCCTAGAGACCCCGTCTTGCTGGTGCTTTGTATCCATTAAGGAGAGAGAGGACCTGGGCCAGACTGTGGAATGGCAAGGACACACATTTATTAATATCTATGGCTCTTAAGACTACCTCAGTTTGGAAATAACATTTTTAAGATGGTGATATTGGGAAAAATGCAGAAAAAAATCCCCACCCTATACCTTAGTATTTGATTAGGAGCTTCCATTTTCAGTGCAGCATAAGGCCTGGCACACAGAAGGTGCTCAATAAATACGTGGACAAAGTTGAAAGGACTTTGTAGCTGCTTGTCTAAGGTCCCAAGGAAATGGGTTCTCTATCACTTACTGACCTGCTTTACCATTTTTGGCTAGGGAGGCAAATGACTGTGTGCAGATGTCTGACATTCCTGGGAAATCCTGAAGTTGAGATTTGGACCCCTGCCTGGAGACCCGCTGACAGACCTGTGTAGCTTCGACCCCACCTGGAGCCAAGAGATCTGGACCCAGAGCAAGCCAGCACCTGATGGACTTTACGTACCCATTTCTTCTCCTGGCAGTGCCCCTCTGACATCCTCTGCTGGCCAGGAGGGACCTCTACCAAGGACTGAAAGCTCAGGAAAGCCCTTCCACCTGGACACAGCAGACTCAAAGGCATGGGGCCAGGAGGGGCCTCTGAAGCAGGTAGGTAAGGGCAGGTGAGCAGCAAAAGATGTAAGCAGTCCAGAGAGCGAGGAGCCGATGGCTGTCCAAATGGGAGGACCCTAAGACTTGAAAGATGCCTTGACAAGGAAGGGAGGGAGGGAGGGAGGCAGGCAGGCAAGCAGGCAGGCAGCCTTAAGAGATGCCTCGACAAGAAAGAAAGAACTGCCTTACACCAATCTCTGGACATGAGGTGTTTGAGACAGCCTTGTGGTAAGACTGCTTTCCTTGCGGTTAAGGATTATCCTTGAAGAATTTCCAGACACTGCAGAGGGCAGTGTGGATATAAGGGAGATGGTACATTCGAATATGAAAGAACTTCTAATAGCTTTGGTGCCCAAGAAGCTGGGCTGAGAAACAAAAATGATCTCTTCTGTCGCTCAGAACAGAAGTAAGAGTGCAAGGCCCTTCCATCCCCACTTTTCCCTGTTGACAGCTGGCTCTGGGTCTGCACCAACCCAGTGAAAGTGGAGCCTCAGGAAGGAGGGGCTGGAGGACACGGGCCAGCTGTTGACCTCGGTGAGAGTGACCATGTCAAGGCTGCAACTTTAGCCGTCTGCACATGGGCACCAAAGACTGAGGTCACCCTGCAGAAAACTGAGTTTCAGTGAAGACAACTAGCTCTTGTGAAGCTATCTCAAAATGCAGTTAAAAAGAATAAAAATAAAAACGTTCTAAGAGAAAAATGATAAAGACAGAGAATAAAGACCCAACACACATGCACAAAATAGTAATTTCTGAGAGAGCGAGAAAACAGAAGGCATATCAAGGTTATAACGGAAGAAAACTTCCCTGGGCTATTGAAAAATGTAAATCAGGAGGACCTAACAATTCATTACCCAGAATGCTGTGCGCATTCTGGTGAAAATTTTGAAGTAAAAAAATGGAAATAAAAAAACAAAAGGAAAGCATAAGAGGAGAGGACAGAAGAGTGAGGGGAAGACAGAAGGTTGAACATAAAACATATAACTTATGATATCATGCTTCTAGGTAGGAAGACTGTCAAACTAAATTAATTCAAATTTAAATTCCTACAAGATTTCTCTAAGTTCACAAAAATAAGTTCATCTGGAAGATGTCATGTGAAAATGACTTCAACAACCAAGGAAACAAAAGGAAAGGAAAGGAAGAGAACTAGACCAACTAGACATTATAACAGTTTTCAATCCATAACAATTAAATAGATTTTTGGTGATTTCAAAGGATGTAGGAGACATGACATTTGTGCATACCTGTTCCAAACACTTAGAACAACTGATTTAAATTTAAAATATTGGACCAAAGTAAGAGCAAGAAAGGGGACTCTCCAGGTGCCAAAAATAAAGAGGGAACATTTAGCTAAAGCAGTGAGCAGGCATTGCAGGTGCATGTCTCAGAGGGGGATTGTGGGGTGGGGGCAGTTTTCATGGCATAGATGCAATAAGTAGCAGTGAGCAGCAGAAGTTGGAACTGATCTTGTTTGAACCAAGGAGATGGGAAGTTGGCAAGTACTGCCCCATGCGTGACCAGAGAGCAAAACAATCTCTGTTCTGGCACAAGGTCGTGGCCTGGAAAGAAAGCTTCCTTACAAAGGCTGTAGACTGCAAAGAAAGTTGGCTTATGCTGTGTGCAGGTGTAAGGCCCCAACTCACACTTGTACTTTTGGGGTGTGGAGACACTAAGCTGAAAGCTAAGCTCACAGATGAAAATTAGCTGTCAGTCAGTCCAGGGTCAACTGAGACAGCTCACAGAATCCACACCCCCAGAATGGGAGACTTCACACCCTCAGAACCGAGATAGAGAAATCTGGACATCCTTTAAGTATTCAAAGAACTGCAGGAAAGGACAAAATCCTTAGAACAATCACAGCCCATTATGAAAAAAGAATAAGAAAAATTTAAAAATAATCCAGAAGAAACCCTCAAATAGTAGACATGATAGAGCAGAACATAGAAATAGTCATTGGGGGAAAAGTGTGAAAAACTCATCAGCATGCAGCTCAGAGAGCTAGAGGAGTGGAAAATACAAATGAAAAATTAAGAGACATAGAGAACAAAATGTGCAGCTGCAATACCCATCTAATGCAGGTTCCAGAAAGAGAGGCCGGTGAACCTTGGGAAGTGGTTATGCCTGAAAACTTTCCATACTAGAAGGACATGAGTCTTCTGCTTTAAAGATCTCTTCAAGACCTAGACAGGACAAATAGAAATGAATTCACCTGAAGACACAGTCTAGCAAACTGCAAAGAGCAGGTATAAAAAGAACATCTTAAAATCGACCTGGGCTGAGAAGACAGGGAGGGAGTCTCACAGCCACGCAGTCGGGGACGGTCACCATCATTTCAGGGGCTGATGAGCCACAGTCATGCACATGAACCAGAAAGACAAGAAGGAAGTGAGCATTTGATAGAGGAGGCAACAGGCGGAGCCACAAAATTGGGGAGCTCTTTAGAAACCACACTCTATCGCCGTCATGCCGGTGCCCATACTAAGACTAAAGAGTTAATTTAAAAAATAATCATAATGCCAAGTACAATATTTATGAATAAAAATGTGTTTAACATTTCCACTGATCAAAGAAACGCAGAGCAAAGAGGTTCTGTCACAAGTGGATTTAAAATGATGCCGATGGCTTGTGCTGGCAGGTAGGAGCTCCTGGGGATTCTCAGAGATTGGCAGAGGTGGGCATGTGAAGTCATAGAACACTTTGGGAGAGGGTCGAGAAGAGTGGGTTAAAAGTCATCAAATGCCCATTCCTTTTGACCCAGAAATGCCACGTGGAATCAACTACTTTAAAGAAATTATAAAAATGGAGACAAAGGTTTAGGCATAAATATGTTCATTGCCATCTCGTTTATAATCATTAAATCTAAAATAACCACAATGTCCATCATCAGAGACATGCCATCAAATAAATAACAGAAATTAAATGATGAAATACTACACGACCAGTATAAACTGTTGTCAGAGAGGTTTTGGATGATGGTAGAATGTGCATGTGGGATATTGTTAGGTGGGGAAGCCAGGGTAATGCTCCCACCTATTAAAACATGATACTCATGGTGGGTATCTCTGAGTGGTAAATTGTGGGAGACTCCTCTTTACTTCTCTTGTGTTTTCCCAGTTTTCTACCCTAAGTATGACTGCTTTATAAGCATAACAAAATAATAAATGATGCTTTAAGAAAATTAAAGCACCTGAGAGAAGGAGAACGCTGTGACTTGAAGTTGCACTGTGGTCTAAAGACAGGCACGAGAAGCTGCTGGTGCGGGAAGGAATCACGTACGCAGATGAAAGGCATCCTCTTCATCCTCGTTGCATCCCACTGGAAACAGGAGCTTTGGGGGGTGGTATTTTGAGTCAAGGTGTGGTCAACAGCAAAAAGGTGGTTTCCTAATCTCACTGGAGACCTTATGGAGAGAAAGCCACGGGGAAGAGCCAGAACTCAGAAGTCCGTGGAAACCCGGAGAGTAGACACAAGGAGAGAGATGCCACATGCTGGGAGATGAGGGTGCAAGCCAAGGAGACCCAAAGCTTGTGGCGAGATGGCACCAGAATGCTTCGGATTTGGGGGAGAAATCTTTACCGACACCTTCACTTTGGACTTTTGGCCTCCAAAAACTTGAACTAATGAATGCGTGTTGTTGAAGCCAATCTGCTGTGTGGGATTTGTCATAGCAGCCGGAAAACCAAGATGCTGCTGTGCAATCCTGTGGCCCAGGGGTTCAGAAAAGGTGTCTGGGAGAGAGGGTGCCCGGGGAGACCCTGGGAGCAAGTGGCCTCGGGGACGGTCTTCAGTGGGTGTGGCCATCTGGCAAGAAGGTGCACAGCGCGTGCCCTTACCCTGCTCATCGTCCTTGGGCTGTGCAGCCTGCCGCCCTGGCGCCCTTCCACTGAGGACTCAGCGCAGCGACGGTGCCCAGGCTGCCAGGAAGGAGACCAAATCAGGACAAAGCAAATATTTCTGCACCAGGGAAAATGGACAGAGACCCCCAAAGCACTTCTCTCAAGGCAGAAAACACAACAAGGCTTCAAACCAACCTGCGCCAGCCCCAGCCGTGACCAGAGATGAAAGGCTCAAGAGTGGCTTCCCGCGAACCCTGGGCCGGGGCGCATTTGGCAGTTAGGGCTCTCCATCTATTTGTGGAGCTAATTGTGCATATATTGCTCCTATTTCCGTCTGTAGATAAAGAGCACTGATAACCAGCTTGGCACTGGATGTGGAAGCTCCAGGAACCCCTACAAGCAGGAAAGGGTTCTACAGGACTGAGGAGTCCCACTTCACCACCAACTGCACCACTGCCGCTTCCTCTGACGGCTCGGAGGAGGGAATGTTTATAGGACTTCCATCATTCATGGAAGGCGCTTTTGAAAGGAAAAGAAAGGAAACGGTGTGTTGTTAAAAGTCTACGGTCACCAAACCCTCTCCACTGCAGTGTCAGAGCACTCCTTGCTCCTTTCCCTACCACATTATTTTTATGGCGGTAACGTATATGCAACACAGCATTTCCCATTTTAATCACCGGTCAGCATAACATTCAGTGATGCTGATTATACTCACAGCCCTTGTGCCGCCATCACCACCACCCATTACCAAAGCTTTCTCATCACCCCAAACAGAAGCTCGGCCCATTAGGCGTTGGCTCCCCACTCTCCCTCCCCCGCCCCTGGTAACATGTCCTCCACTTTCTGTCTCTATGAATTTGCATAATCTAGTTGTTTCATATAGGTCTCCACTACATTTTGCTTCCCCAAATACTTTGCTGGAATTGGATGTCTCAGAGATAATTAATAATTAGTCATGAGAAACACATCTTGCGAATTGAGCTAGCAACCTGCCCAACACGGATGTGTTTCTTTGGGCATGCCCTTGGGATTCCCAGCACGGAGCAGACAGCCTGCCTGGGGAAATCTGAACATTTATAGCAATTTACCCTCAAAACTTTTCCCTGCTAGTCTTTGGGCCTGCAGTTACTAAGAATAAGATAAAAATAAGAAAATAACTCACACCATGAAAACTGTGAGGTAGTAGCTGATGAGACAAGTAATTTTTTGCACTAATTGAAAGAGAAGGGTCTATTTTTAGCTCCAGAAATAATTGCTGCCTCTTCAGATCTGAAATAAACATACCAGGGAGAATAGATTACCGAAAATGCTATGAAATTTAGAGTTAACTTCGTTTTTTAAAAAAAATTTATAAGGCTGTGTTTCTTGCTCAAAGCAGTCCTATTTCAGCTTCCTATAGAAGATTTTAAAAGTCCCCTCAATTGCCTTCTTCTATCAAAAATATTTATAGGAACATGAAATGAATAGTTAATTCAAAACATACTCTATTAATCATCACTGCCACGAGGCTTTCTACTATTGATGAAAACACTCCCCACTTGGGACAAATTGGATCGTTTTCTGCTGCATCTGTCAGGGCGTGCGATCCAATCCACTAACTTGAGAAAATAAACATGGCGATTCTTCTACAAGCCTTAAAAGCTGATTTGTGTTAGCTTTGCTGCATTTAAAAACATAAATAAATAAAAAGGGCTTCAAACAGTTGGAAGACTTGCTATTTGAAACAGAAAGAAAAATATAAGAGTCTGTAAGAATGGACAAGTATATAAAAAACAGTAAATATTTAATTTCAATCGTCAAGGAGACAATTCAATTAGTCTAGGTAATTAGGGAAAGATAACCTGGTCTTACGTTGGTGCATTTTCATGTTAGTAGCAGGGACCCTTTTTCTTTTATTCTTGCCCCATTTACCTTCTGAAATGCAAATAGATGTATAGCTCTTCTCCCTGTAAGCTGTGACTCTGAACACTGCTGATCATTTGTGGTAGGAGCCTAACACGCGCTTGAAGAACTGCATGACACAGCTGCTTGAAAATTTGACTGTTACCATTTTGTAAAGGGAAGAGTCACCTCCACTGAAGATGATTCCTCCTTGGTCTCTACCTGTCTAGGGGGCGAGAAGAAAGTTGGCTTTGAGCACCTGCTACCTGTCCCGGGAGGCACAGGTGATCTGGCAGCTGCGATCTGTGAGCTTCCACACACCTGCAGACTTGGCATTGCGCTTTGACCCCCACAGGAGGCCCACACCCCGGGGGCATCCCTGGGGTTCCCTGGCAGGGTTAGGCGAGCCGCTGGAGGAAGGAGGAGGGGGCAGTCGGCACCCCAGGGCCACCGCCCTTCTGAAGCCTTGGACGGCTCTTCTGTGCGTACACAGGAAAGGCACTGCTCAAGACAGAGGGGGGTGCCGCCCTAGCAGAGCTATACACGACAGAGGATCGCTGTGGTGGTCTCTAAGACACCTCCACCCCATTCCCCCTCCCCAAGAAAAGTTTTCCAAAAATTATTCTGAGTCTAATGGACTGAGATTATCCGTGGAAGGGCAAGTGCCTGCGTTGGAAGGTAAGGATGGTACAAGCTCTTGGGAGGGGGGGGTGAGTGCCACACAGATGTCACAGCCATGACACAAAGTTCACCCCCCTGGCAAGTCTAGGGAGCGTCAGCCAGGCAGCTGCTCAGCTGGAAAGTCCAGGCGTTTCCCTAAGCATTTAGATTCAAGTGTATGTGCCAGAGCTCACTGGCACCAATAGATACTGGGAGGTGCTACTTTGGGGGTGCAGTGGCAGGAAGGTAATTTCCTTTCCTTCTACCCTCCAGACTCCAGAGCCTGGCGGTGCAGCTGGGGCAGTGAAGCCTACAGGGCTGCTCCTCCTGCTACTCAAAGCTGGACAGGGGCAGGCCCTGCCCCACCCCCGACTTTCTCTTTCTTTCTTTCCTGGAACAATAGTCTACTTCTACACTCCGCCCTGGGGCCCTGCTGACTCCAGAGGTGCCTCATCAGGGCATTTTGCTAAGCACTGTTAAGAGTTATTAAGCATTTCTTTGGGGAGTTGATGTGTGTGTGTTGAGTGGTGGTTTTAAATAGAGGAGGAGGTCATTCACCTGTGAGTTTAAGCACCGGTTGCTTGTCATAACGCAGGGCATGCATGATGCTGGGACTTCTCACCTTGGTCACATGAGGACACCTCAGCCTGGTTCACTCCCACCAACAGGACAGCATTTCATGTTGAAAATGAAATTTAATGTAAAGGGGCACTTCTTAGAACGTGACTCTCCAGCCTGGACAGAGCAACAGAATTCCCCAGCAAATGAAACGCTGACCAGGGTATGTATTTCATTTTTAACTTTTTAGTGATCTGCTGTGTACCTAGAGAGTGCATATACAACTGTACAGAAGCCAAAAAGCAGCCACCAGAGCGACCAGCACCCCAGAAGCCTTCCAGTCACTACGCCCCTCATAAAGCCAGTGGCTATCCTATTAACAACTTGGATTAGTTTTGCCATGGATTTAGTTTTGTTTTTTGTTTTTGTTTTTTTGTATTTTATGTACATTGAATTGTGTATCTCCTTTTGTATCTGGCCTCATTCAGTTAACATGAGGTTTGTGTGATGTGTCTTTAGTTTTCTGAAGTTTGATTCTGATGTGTTTTGGCGTGGATGTCTTTTTATTCTTTTTGGGGTTTGCTCAGCTTTTTGAATCTGTAGATTTATGTTTTTTTTGACAAATTTTGGGAACTTTCAGCCATTTATTCTCCGGATACCTTTTCAGGCCCAGCCTCTTTCTCCTCTCCTTTTGGGATTCCAATGACATGAACGTTACATATTTTGTTACAGTCCCATAGATACATGAGACTCTGTTCACTTTTTTTTTTTTTTTTTTTTTTTTTAGTCTATTCTCTCTCATTTAGCATCAAACCTAGCAAAGGAAGCCTACTGTCAAAATTGTGTCATTTCTATTGTTTTGTCATCAAGTTCACTGATACTTTCCTCTGTTCACCCCATTGTGCCATTAGCCCAGCACAGTTTTTTTATATTTCAGTTATTGTATTTTTCAGTAATCAATTGACTTAGCTCATACCTTTATTTTTAAATAGGTAACATGTGCTTTTAAACTTGTGTACTTTTTACCATGTCCTTCTATCTCATATTACAAACCCTACCTGATGGAAAAATGCCTTTCAGCAATCATTGTGAAATATTGTCAACTGAGAATGGGTCGGCTCCATTCTGCACAGATGAGGCCCTGGTATTGGAGAGCTTACTGGATTTGTGGCTTCCACGAGGTGGCCTTGGGGCTCCTCCTGAAAGGCATGAGCTTCTGGCTGCGAGGCTTGGAGCCTGCATGGTAGTCAGATCAGGCTTCCTCCCTACAGTTAGGTTTGATGCTAAATGAAATGTCTTAAATGTCCTGCTCGAGAAAACTCCCTTTTTGGCCTGTCCTGACCCCCAAGAAGTAGTCCTGTATGATAAGACAGACTTTCTTTAGTTGCCAGACTCTTCTGCTTTAGTTTATGGGTTTTAAAGATAAAAAATATAGCTGCTGCATCCTGATTATAATGCAGGAGCTTAAAGGTAGGCTCAGACACCTAAATTTCAAATGCATGTGTGGGGCTTACCTTAGCTATGTATTTTTAAGGGAGCTGTGGGTCATTTGGGGCTGGAAGCAATCCAGAAAGCCGTGCTGCTCTGGCCAAGATCCAGACCATGACTGCTGGGGTCCAAAACCCAATGAGCCTATGATTTGTTCTCATGGACCCACCTGACCTGGGCTTAGCCCCGCTGATGGACATGCTGGTCCTCCCCTCTGGACCAGCAGGGCAGTGGTCATAAGAGGACTCCCACCAGCCCTTCTCCCCAGTGGGGCTGAGGAGCCTGGAAGGTGAGGCCCAGGCTTGCTTTGTCTTGCTCATCTGTGTTCTGTGTTAGCACATGTATTACTTTCTCGGGGATGCCATAGCAAATTGCAACAAACTGGGTGGTTTAAAACAACAGAAATGTATTGTTGTGCAATTTTGCAGCCTGAAATCAAGGTGTTGGCCAGGCTGAGCGCCTTCCAAAGGTGCTAGGGGAGAAGTCTTCCTGGCCTCTTCCAGCCACTGGTGGTCCCAGGTGTTTTTGGGCTTGAGGCTTTGTCACTCCAGTCTCTGCCTCTGTCTCCAGGGCCTTCTCCTCCTCTTTGTCTTTTCTCTTCTGTCTCTAATGAGGACACTTGTCATTAGACTTTGGGCCCACCCAGATATTCCAGGATGCTTTCATCTCAGCATCCTGAACTTAATTATATCTGCAAAGACCTTCTTCCAAATAAGGTCACATTCCCAGGTTCCAAGCATTAGTACGTGGACATATCATTTGGGGAGCCGCCATTCACACCTACAGAGTCCAATCATTCAGAAGGGCAAAATCCTACTCCAAATCGACCTTTGGAACCAAAATGTCAGCTGCTGGCACTGTCTTCTTTTCTATGGGTTCTCATGCTTATGGTTTAGTTTGTCCCCAGCCCATCACCAAATAATGCATGAGGCCCACGTGCTCAATGCTGGACTCTTTCATTCTGACACTACCTCACGTGGTAGGAAGTTTTGATCTATCTTCTTAGGCTGATATGAAACACTCCAGTGATAAAGAAGATGAGCTTTTTTCCAGTCATCTGGAAATCAGAACAAGAAAGTACTCCAGTTAACTTTGCCACATCTGGGTGCTAGTGATTCATGGAGAAGCGGGCTTATCCTGGTTTTCATTTCAAGTGATGTTTACAAGGAGTTTAAGCGACCGCCTCTCAAAGAGTCTTCTTTAATATATGGCCACTTACTTCTCACAGCACTGGCTTCTCCATTTGAAAGCAGAATAACAATTTCCACAACCATATCTTAGGAAACATTGGAAGTATTAACAAACTCCTATTTGCAAATCAATTTCAGATCTACCGGTCTGCAAGTAAAAGACATTGTTATTTTATTTGCTAATTAAAACCATTTCCCTAAAATTCTGCTTTCTTTCCTAATTTGAATAACAAAGAGAAACAGAGATAGAGCCACATCTGTTGAATCTTCTCAAATAGTTCTGACTGTAGGGTGGGGGGAAAACATGAGATGCCGAGAGCATGACACACAGATACTGAGGAAACTGTGGACCTTGCTGAATGGCAGATGGTCAAAGCCAAATGAACAAATGTGTTTCTATTTCTGCTCACAATTAAACCTCAGCTCTCCACCCCCAAGTGCAGAATTGGAGCTTGTGTTCACTTTTCCCCCCTTTGTCAAAAGATTGAATCAAGGTTATCCTGGTCTATATTCGTTTTTAAATAAACCTTCCTCCTCTTTTCCATCCTCAACTTCAATTTTCAACTCAAAAATGTTGATTACATTAGAACTTCCCAGGACCAAAAAGGAAAGAAAGCAGATGGGTGCATGACAGATTAATGTTAAGTTAATAGGAGGTTAAATCTAAACATTTAAATGATCTTGATAGAATATAATTTTAAGAGCACTTATAACTCAGTCAAAATAATGCAATCTGTGTCTCCATATTGCCAAATAAGCCAATTTCTTTCACTTCTCATTTCAGCTGTTTGGCATTTTAGACACTATGTTCCTTTCTGATTTCTCTCTTAGGTCTTGATCTTAATCACTCTAGTCTGAATAAAGATAGAGAATATCCCAGACCTGAGAGCGATGGTCATTTTCTTTGGCCTGACAGAGGCAGGTTGTATGGCTCCTGCACAGGGAGCTGTCCTAGCAGCACAGGCACCCTAGAGAAACAGCAGCAAGACAGGGCTCTTGCTCATAATTTGTCTGTTTTGTTTGTTTGTTTGTTTTGGGAAGCCTAAATCAGAAACCTCCTAAAGAAGACAGCAGTCTAGAGGGACAGCTGTAGGCTGTGGCATGGGTGACCAGCTCTCTGGTTTTTTTCTATTCTAGTAGAATTGGAACAAATGGGGAAAATCTATGGCATTTGGGGGTTAAGGTGGATGTGATGAGCACACTTGTGCTTGCTGCCCAGCAGACTGTCTCCCTGCTTTGGGTGGCAGCACCCCATGTCTGCTCAAGGAAGTCATGCCTCCTCTGTTCTTAGCCTCGTGATGTGTGATTTGGACAGAACCGACCCCGCCTAGTTTTGTCCATGGTTCCACCCTTAGTTCCAATAAACCTGGCTCAGATGATGATCCATCTTTGGCTCTTTCAATTAGTCACCCGGCCCACTGAGTACTGACCACAGCAACCATCACTATCTTTTTTTTTTTGAGGTACGGGGGCCAGGGATTGAACCCAGGACCTTGTATGCGGGAAGCCGGCACTGAACCACTGAGCCACAGTGGCTCCCCTGACTTGGTTTTTTCGTTTGTTTGCTTGTTGTTTGTTTTTGTTTTTAGGAGGCACCGGGAACCGAACCCAGGGCCTCCCACGTGGGAAGCAGGCACTCAGCTGCTTGAGCCACATCTGCTCCGTCACTATCATTTACTCTTTCCCATGTACCAACTACTGTGCTGTGCCCTTTACCTACAACTTCTCCTAAAGCCCTCGACACACCTCTGCATGGCAAGGCTTATCACCACTATATCCACAGCTTAAACAGCAGAACACGGGCCCACAGCAGCTGATTCGTTTGTGTAGAAAGTAGGTAGGTCCCAGGATTCAGACCAACGCTTCCTGCTGCTGCTCATCCTGCCTTTCCTTTCCCCTGCCCCTGCCTCCAGGTCTCACTCAGGCTCCTGTATCCTCTCCCTCCTCTAGGGCAAGGTAGTAACTCCTTGGCTGATGCTGCAGCCTCCAGCATAGCCTAGTCTAGACCCTCCATCCACTATCACCAAATACTACCCCTCTAAACCTTTAAGCAGTCATGCTCGAATGCCTTGGCCCAGCATACCGTCCTGCCCCATCTGAGCCTTCCAGGTCCTGACCACTTCTCTTTGGCTCCCAACACCAGCCCTCCTTCCTAGTGAGATTATTTTATTCATCATCCCTCAGACATCCCCTGCGCCTTCCAGTATGTACTTTATCTTACTGTAACCACTGCCTGGAGGGCCTCCCCTCGTGCCTCCTGATGCCCCATCCCTAATCATAACCCACAGCCTGGAGGGCCTCCCCTCCTGCCCCCTGATGCCCCATCCCTAATCATAACCCACCGCCTGGAGGGCCTCCCCTCCTGCCCCCTGATGCCCCATCCTTCCCATCCCCAGCACCGCGCAGGCCGGCCTCTGGAGGAGCCTTCTCTGAGCACACCCCGACATCACCTGAGCTTGCCCTGTGCATCACCAGCCGGGTCACGCTGCAGCACTGTGATGTTCTGTCTTTTCTCTCCAACTGGACCGAGCCCTCTCTGAGGTCAGGGCAGTGGCCCTCCTCTGCCTCCCCCACCATTTCTTGGCCCTTTCTCTGATGAATTTAACCCTTCTCTCACCAGTCCACTCTGTCGAGGACCCTTGGCGGCTCAGCTCAGTGCTGAGGTGGGCAGGAGCACACAGGCTGGTGTCCAGGACTCTCCTATCTCTTTCTCCCTGTGCTTCTGGAGCCTTCGGTGTGCTCTGAGGTCTTGCTGGGCGGGGGGGGGGGTGCACTTCGGCTCTCCACACCTACCCCACTGGGAGCAGCTGGCCTTATCTGCTCCAGAGACTCTTGTCAACCTCTCTGTGTGCACAGCCTGGGTCAAATTCCAGCTCTGCCACTTGTTCACCACAAGATTCTTGGATAACTTATTGATCACGCGCTCCTTCATTCCTTCACCTGCGGCTGAATAGTGTTTAATAGTTGCATGGTGGCCCCTCAGAACACATGCCTGCCCAAAACCTTATTTGGAAATAGGGTATTTGCAGATGCAGACAGTTAAGAAGACGTAGTCCTGGATTAGGGTGGGCCCCAAATCCACTGGCCGGTGTCCTTATAGGAAAAGGACACCCAGATGTCTGGAGAAGAAGGCCACGGGAAGACAGAGGCGGAGACCGGAACGGTGAGGCGACACGCCAGGGAGCGCCAAGGAGCTGGGAAGAGGCAAGGGAAGACTATTGCCCCAACCTCAGAGGCCCTGCGGCCCCGCAGACCCCAGGACGGCAGGCTTCTGGCCTCCAGGGTAAGAGGCGATAAATTCCTCTTGTTACAGCCGCCAGGAAACCAATCCATCTGTGAACTGGAAGGAATATCAGCACCCCTGGAAGGGTGGCTGCGAGACGCACGACGAAGCCAAACCTCCGCGGGGAGGCCCAGCACGGGGAGGACAGGCTCCTTCTCTCCCCCCACCCCTGGAGTCACTAGTCTCCTGGAGGTTCAAGCACATCCTTGGCAAGAGTCCTGAGCCAGCTGCAGGCCAAACTCGGCGCTGTTTCCTCCTCTGCAGGGGTCTGGTGATGTGTCCTCCGTCCCTGTGGAGAGCAGAACGGGCTGCTCCTGCGGGGCGCTTGGCGGGGGTGAAGCTTCCTACGCCCCAGTGGTTACTGGGTGTGCGCGCTGTGCCTGCTGCCCTCCTGCGCCAGCACGCTGGAGGCCACAGGCCCCGCACTGGAGCGAGGCTTTACCACTGCCTGGACCGCTGCGCCCGTCTGAATGCAGCCTTCCCTCCCACGGGCCGCCAGAGGGGCCTTGCACCCTCACACCACACCCAGCTGCGGACGTAAAGCTAGGATCAAGCTGGAAATATAAATATATAATATATATAATATAGGGCGGGTGGATGAGAACACACATCTAACAGTGGATCTTTCTTGGATTTAGGGAACAAGATTCAGATTTCAGATTTCAGATGAAACTCACAGGCAAAGCACCGGGCCTCGGTGAAGGGTGAACTGGCAGCTGTGATGGCTGAAGCCGGTAGCTCCTGGAGGACAGCTCCCCAGCCTGGTGACGCTCACCCCCCACAGGCCCAGGCCACCAGGACTGGACACCCTCAATCCAGAGGAGCAGACCCAGCGCGGCCCAGAGAGTGACTGAGCGCCATGTCGCGATGCTAATGGTCAATTAAAACAGACTTTATTTAAAATTTAATTAAGCTAGTTTATAAAGTCAGTAAACTAATTCTTATAGTGCTAGTAACACTTTTAATCATTATTTTAAAACGTTTTATCAAAACAATACTTGGCTGTGGTTAAAAATAGTAAGATAGTATAGAAAGGCTTTCAATGAAAAGTAACCCTCCTTTTCAACCTCATCTCCATTCACAGGTGGAGAGACTTTTAACCATTTCTGATGTGGCATTTTCTCTTCCTTGATTCAGCTCTGGAAATTGTCGGCAGACTTCCTGCCCTGAGGGCGGAGGCTTCTGCTCTCCTTCGCCTCCCTCCCTCCCTCCCTCCCTCTCTCCCCCTCGCCTCCATCAGTTACCACTGTACACAGTGCTCCTCACTCAGCAAATCTCCAGATTTTTGTTTCTCATTCCAGCAGCTGCAGACCATCTTGTGACTCCCATTTGGATGATGAGGGCAATGGCCCTTCCAGCACCCCTGTCCTCCTCCTTCCAGTTGCCTTCATTTCAAGGCAATACCACCCACCTGCTCTTCTGTGACATGGCCGTGTCTCCTGTCTTCCTCTAAGATTGCTCCTAACCTTGTGCCCAGGCGAGTGCACCTCACTTATCCAATGACCACAGAAATAACGTTCTTTGCAGAGCCGAGGAATAGGCAAAGATTCTGTGTCCTTCTCTACAAGTCCAACATCCCTGTCCTGCTCGATGCAACATGTTCCCAGCATCAAGTGCAAGTTTTTCCAAGCTTAATTACACCGTGGAGGCTATGAACTCCAGGGTATTTGTTTTGTTTTTCTGGAGCCCTCCATCTTCCTAGGTAACTCTCCAGGCCCTTGCTGAGTGCTATCAGGTTGGGACTTTAAGCCCTGTCTTCTCAAGTTGGAGCCTCTGTTTCTGCAAGTCTCTCTCTTTCTAGTCTACTCCCTTGTTTTGCTGGCAGATGTTCTCAGGCATCTTCCTAAGAAAGGGTTTATGGAACATAAACTTGTCATGCCGGAAAATGTTTTCATCCTGCCCTCATGTTTGGTTGGTTGGATAGAGAGCTCTAGGTTGCAAACCACTTTACTTCAGAGCTTTGAAAACATTGCTCATTCTCTTTGAATGTTTAGTTTCCTTATGGGAAGTGAGATGCCACATTGATCCTTGCTCCTTTGTAGGTAGGCTTCTCTTTATCTTTTTGTAAGTCTTTAGGATCCGTTTTCTGTCCTTGGTCCTTTACAATTTCACAAGAATGTGTCTGGGTTATCATTCAATCTGAAGACACCTTCAGTTCTGGAAAGTTTCCCCGCTTTATTTATCTGATAACGTCCTCCCCTCCACTTTCTCTGAACACTTTCTCTGTAATTTCTCCTAAAGGGATGTTGGATATCCTTGACTAATCCCATCTCATTGGTTGATTGGTTTGTCATATTGTTCTATTTTCTCAAAGATTTTCTTGTCTTTTATCTTCCAAGTTTTCTGTTGAAAATTTTTATTTCAGTAAATATATACATTATATTTACATATTATTGTGGGTTCAGTTTCTGTTCCTTTCCCCCATCACCTTGTTCTTTGTTTCAAAGATGAAAATATCTTCTCACTCTGAAGATACAAATTATTTATTAGGATATTTTTGTCCCCTAAATTATCTCCATTTCTCCCAGTTGTCTATCCTAGAAAAGTTCCTACTCAAGTTGGCATTTTATATCTTTTCTCTTTCTCTTCCCCATGCCTTGAGCTTCCACTAAACACATGTATTTAAAATTTGGGTCTTAGTTATTGTGGTAGGGACACCTAAAATGGTGCCCCCAAGCGGCTAAAATGCCTGCCAAGTGCTACGTGACTCCCGGCATGAACCTGAAAAGACTTCTTTCAGTCAATCCTCAATGTCCAATCATAACCTTTTCTAAAAATCTTCTTTTTTGCCAGTTACTATGTACGTCACCCCTCTTCCTCCAATCATGTCCTTAACTCACTTCCCTTATCAGAACCTATATAAACAACAAACCTTCCTGTAATAAATTAGACCTGCGTACTTACCTCGTCTCCGCGGTGGTCTTTCCTCCGTGCGCCCTCCACGCCGTCTGGGCCCCCGAACGCTGGTTGCCGCTCAGCGTTCCCCTTCCGCCAACAAGTGGTTCAGAACAACCACAGTTATTTTTGCCTTCCACATGTAGCTATCTAGCAAACAAAACTTACTGGTCTATAGCAAAGTAGTTGACTTATTTCCATGATGTCTGTAGTGGATCTAGGCTTAAATGGTAACTGAATCGGGTTATAGTGGCTGGCTATTAATTACATTATGCTAATTACATACTAACATATACTAGTATGTGCTGATATACTAGTTATATTAGTTGTTCAGAATACAATCCATGCTGTGACATGGTGCTACACATATTAGCAAGACCCCACACTCAGGACCTTCCTGGGTGCTGAGCTTGGGAGGGCCATAGGACACCAGGCTCTCTGCCCTTACGCCATGGTGACTACGGCATGTTTAAGGCATGAGAACTCTGTGTTCTGACCATGGAACGTACACACCAAGGAGACACTGGGGCCCCAGAGAGAAGCAAAGGACAGGAGCTCTGCTGAAGGGACGAGGGGCAGGGGGCTTTGCAACTCTAAGACTCAAATGTCCTCTTGCACACAAGCCCATGAGGCTGATCAGTGATAATTTTTCAGTTAAAAGTGTGGAAGAAGCTTGGTTGGTGGGAAATCTCACTTCAAACTGATTCTTGCCTGTGTTGCCTATGTGAGCCTGGGAAAGTAAGAAAATCTCGTTAGGACTTTCAGAAAAGGGATGTCAACCAGCTCATCTGCTCTTGCATGCTGTGACTCTGGGTGAGTGGTGGTTTGAGGAAGGGAGGGCGTTAGTCAGGGATAGCATTCCCAGCTTGGACTTCCGACACTTTCCAATTTCCAGGAATCTGGTCTTTCTACATTAGTGACCAAAACTTCCACAAAAGAGGGTCATCGAGAAATTTTTAAAGGAAGGTAAGAAGTCACAATTTTCTTCTGAATCCACTATTGGCTACCAACCTCTCTCACTGGCTGTTCAAAGCAGACTTTTAAGAAAATGTGTTTTTGAACATCTTTATTTGCCCAGATGGAAAGAGTGACCTCATGAGACCCAGTGCTGTGATTTCACTTTAGGCGGGTGGGAAGACTAACTATAAGCTCCTTGGTAACAAAGTCCGTTAAAACACACACAAGCTCACAAATAGCAAGTGCATGTCGGCAGAACCCACATCACCTGATTCTATGCAAACACGTCCTGTTCCATGCTGCAGATTCTTTTTTCAAGGAATGCACACTTGATTCCATTTTGATTCAAGGAGAGTTGGTTAGCATCTAGGTCTGGTGAGTATTTTGGAACACTTTGGGAGTGAAATTACATGTGTGGATCATGCGTGTGTATGTTTTCCTCTTTAGAGAACATACAGCCTTGCTGTAGAGACAAGACAACCTCACATTCTATCATAAAAAACATCAATAACAACCATGGCTAGCACTAATTAGGTACTTACTTTTTACCAGGTACTGTTTTAGGCACAAGACCCCCAGTGAGACTGATTTCATGCCCCGTTGGCCATGAAAACTGAATTGCCAGCTTCTCCTAAAGTTAGCAAGATTTATTCCTTTATTCCTTTGTGTTCCTTGATGGCATATATTAGGGAGCAACTCTGAATGTCAAAGCCAGATCTATACAAAGTGATTTTTAAATCAACAATAAACCAATTAGATGGCTCTGTGGCAAGAAATGCCAGTTTCCTTTATCCCAGCTCGTAAAATGTCCTAGCTACTCTTTATTTCCTAAATTCGTTTCCTAACGAATCTTGTGTATTTAGGAAACGTCTCTGTGGCCGATATGTAAACAGGGTTTGCAGGATGTGGAGCAGATTTCTCTGCACCCCTGGTGTCCACAATACAGCTCCCGGGTACCACCTACCAGCCCTACAGGGTCTTCTTTGGGGTGGGCTGTGATTGTGGAAGAGTAATTACTAATCTTAACGAGATTTGACTGCACACGGAACACAGCCGCTGTCATACTTGGTCAGCGGTCTCGCATATGCCCCTGGTTAGGGTGACCCTTAGGAGGAAAATTAATCAGATATGACTGGCTGGAGGCACACAGACTCAGCTGGCCAGGCATCAACAGGACAAACAAAGAGCATCACGAATGGAGCTATGTTGGGGACTGAATCACGTCCCCCACAAATGGCATGCTCGGGCCCCAAGCCCTGGTCCTGTGGGTGTGAACCTGTTTGTAAATAGGGCCTTTGAAGATATTATTAGTTAAGATGTGCCCCAACTAACTGCCAGTGAGCTTTCATCCAATATGGCAGAAGTCCTTATAAGCAAAGGCAGTTGGACAAGGAAGAGAAGCCTTGGGGAAGCTAGAAGTAACAAAAACCAGAAGAGAGTGGAAAAGACATCATCAGGCGCATTGTCGTGTGACAGAAAAGTCAAAGACCAAGGGTCACCAGCAGCCAGCCCTAGAATGCCCCCATTCTTGGGGAGAAAGCATAACCTTGCTGACCAGTTTGATTTTTGGACTTCTCCCTGCCTCAAAATCCTGAGCCAATAAATTCCCCTTGTTAAGGTAATTCCTACATGGTACTTGTTTTAGCAGCCCAGGGAACTAAAACAGGCTACAGACACCAAACCACCCAGTACCACGCTCTGGACTTAGCCCAGGTTATTGATTGTTCCAGAAGGAAGTTGCATTAATGCCCTGTGGCTGCTTCAACACGTCACCACAAACTTGGTGGTTGAAAACACTTATTTTTTATCTTACAGTTCTGGAGGAAAGAAGTCTTACAAGGCTAAAATCAAAGGCTCCCTGACCCTGGGTCCTGAGGGCAGTCCATTCCTCACCTTTCCAGCTTTCATTGACCCATTCCTTTCTCTCTGACTCTGACTCTCCTGCCTCCCTTTGCGTCCACCCAGATAACCTGGGATAATCTCCCATCTCAAGATTCTAACTTAATGTCATCTGCAAAGTCCCCTTTGCCATGTAAGGTGACATATTCACAGGTTCTGGGGAGGAGCACGGGTATCTTTGGGGGACCCCAGGAGCACTGTTCTAAGTCAGAGGATGCTGATGCTCCTGTGAGATGGGGAATCACCAGAAAGTGAAGCTATGAGCGAATCATGGGGCCACTTGGAAAGAAGGAACAGGGACATTAAAAGAACAGCCTGGAGAAGTCAAGGCAGCCTATATGGGGAAGAGGATGAGAATAATATCTAACACCTCCATCGGGCTTTGTCTTAATCAACGTAACAATTCATTGGGCTGCCTGCCATGATTATCCTGATTTACAGCAGGAAAAAATGAGGTTACAAAAGGTTGGGTCGCTCACCCAAGATCACGAATCCTACACATCTGTGATCAGTGGTGGGCCTGAATACAAATTGAGGTTTGAATGCCTGGTCTTTCCCTTTTATAGTGAGTTCAAATATTTCAGAATCACTAAAATGCCTCTTGCATGGAAAGGAAGCATTTATCATTATCACTTTTCAACATGAAAGAACTTACTGGAAGGAGACATCAGGCTATAAGACCCTCAGATGCTGGAGCGAAGCATCTGCCTTAAACCATGAATCATGATGCCAGTGATTTCCTGCCGATCCTTCTAAGTTTAAATCAACTTGACGGCATACATTCTCTGTCTCATGTGCTCCTCAGATCCAGTCTCTTCACAAGGCCGTGCTGCATGACATCAGCTGTGGAAAATGCATGATTAACCAGGCACGTGTCAGCGAGAGGATCAAAGGTTGCGTGTGTCTGTGCTTTAATATGGTCGTCTTGTCCTTGCATAAAAACTCAGGGCTCCAGACCCTTCCTTACAGAGAAGAGGAGGGGAAACAACTCTACCAATAAAAGAAGCCAAAGGAGGATGCATTTAGTATGAAATATTTTAATGATCAAAAATGATAAGGAACATTGGAAGGAGGAGAAGGAAGGGGGCAAGGACAAGCACAAGCTGTGGCGCAACCAGCACTAATCTCCTCTCTCTGCCTCTGGAAAGAGGGAGTACTGCCTGTGGCTCCTGTGGCTCCTGGGTGTGTAGTGAGGTCCAGCTCAGAGCCACCTTTCCACATCTCTATACCAGACACCAAACAGGTACGAACTTCAGGATAAACCCACCAAGGTGCGGGCCAGCTTTCCTGCTGGACGCAGACTCTGGATGTAAGAGTTCTGCCTCTCTGGGCTCTGGTTGCTTTGTCAAGCAGGCCTGAGTCCAGCCCATGCCCACGACCAGGAGAAGTCCTGGATGTGTGAGCTGGTGTGAGGGGAGGGGTCTAGAGACAGGGTGGCCCAAGAGGGGCTTCCCAGGATTGATGCCAAGGGTGGAAGCATGGCTCAGGAGAGTGAAGATCAGGGACCAAGATTCTGATAAGCCACAGCTCCAAAAGTGAGTGTGCAGCCAAGCAGGGGTCCGGAGAACTTGGGACCAGTTCAGGAGGCCACAACCACAGAATCACACCATGAAGCTTTGGCTATGCTGGGCCCCTGATGCCCTAGTTGCAGGGTTCCTGTGTAATTGAGTGTTCAAAAAGGAACATGTTTGAGAGTGAAAGCTGGGTGTTTTCATGATCACTCCAGGAGGCGCTAGCCATGTGGTGGTGTGGGATTGGGAGGGGCAGAGCCAGACACCACTGGGAACCTCTATGAAATCCCAGGGGATGTGCCTGCTTCACTGACTGCCCAGCAGGGGCAGATGTCACTCTGCCCATGTTGATCCTCTAGGGTGTGTGGATTATATTATATTATATATAGTATAATATTACATTAGATTTTACATGGGAAAGCATTCATACTTGGAATACCCCAGTGATACTCACAAATCAGTCCTCCCCCAAGACTTGGAGGACTAGCAGTTATTCTGACAAAGAGACATATCAGATGGAAATTGAAGATAAGACTGGTAATTTGTAACCCAAAAGATAATTAATTGTTCCTATGGACCACAAAGAGTTTTAAACTGGTGAGGAAACTTACTACAAATCTTGACATGACTAAAACATTGGCCAGCATGGGGTATAGCTGTAATGAGGCATCAGTAGACAAGCCCTGCTTCTGCTTAGGCTTGAGAAACCTGTGAGAGAATTTTGCTCCTACTCTAACGAAGAGAAAATTTTTAAAAAAGAACCGATCATCTACAAAATCACAATTTTTTCTCAAGTCCCTCAGAGAGCTGAATTCACAAAGCAAACAGGTGAGCTGAATTCCAAAGGGGACGTGCCTTCTGAGGAGGCTTTCACTTTTAGCCAAGCATAAGAAGAGGTGGGTGCTGTAAAAATCAGGTAAAAGAGAAACAGCTGAAATTGAATGAATTAGTGAATGCTGCGAATGGAACAGTTTAGAATCCAGGGAATTCTGGACACAAGGGAATGGTATATTAACTCACCAGCTGTTTTCCAGCCTCTCACTGATAAACAGGAATGAAGCCCTGCCTGTTGCATGGACCCTTCTTCATTATGAAGCAAAAGCCATAGGATGCTGGGAGGGGGCCAGCTGCCAGGAGAAGAGCCTCTGCCTCTGGGGGAGGAGGAGAAGCAAAGGCCATCCCCACTGCAGGAGGGACAGGAACCTGGGTCGAGCACAGGGCTCTGCTATGATACAAAGCAGAAGCCTGCTCTACTGGAGGGGGATCCGGAAATTCTCCCATCCAGGCCCTCCAACATACCAGTGCAAGTAGAATTTGACTGTCATGGGGAAAAGACAGGAATGCTAAGAAAAAACCCATCCTTGAGGTCCAGATACATGCCAAAGATGGAGGCTGGAGCAAGAGATGTGAGAAACCTCTCCTGCCCCAAGCATGAGCCATGCACCAAGTCACAAGCTATAACAGGCTACTGCTGGGAAAGGGCCAAGGGCAGAGAGAAAGCCCCTCACCGGGGTACAGGTGTGCAGGGCATAAGGAAAGCTGAGGGTAGAGCAGAAACTTGGAGGAAAAGCTACAGCATTCCAGGCCCAAACTAAGCACAGAGAAGCAGCAGTCTTCCAAGGAAGGGACTTGACATCTGCAGTGCACTGAAGATAACTCTAGCAACAAAAACCCCACACCGAGCCCAACTACTTAATGGATTGACTTACCCCCCCCCACGCCCGAAACACACACACACACCAAAGCTTATCAGAGGACGCAGGCCCATTTCCAAGCTTAAAAACTATTTAGCTCAGTCTCTACTGTTCTTACATACAATGTCTCACATTCAGTAAAAACTTATGAGTACACAAATAGGCTATAAAAGACGGCTCATTGTCAAGAGATAAAGCAGCCAGCAAAACCAGACCCAGAGATGATCTGGAAGTGGAAACTACCAGTCGGGGATTTAAAATAACTATAATCAATGCAATAAAAGATAGAGGAAAAATGGACAGCATGCATGAACACATGAGAAGTTTTAGCAGAGAAATAAATACTACAAAAGAGTCCAATGGAAATGCTAGAAATAAAATACCATATCAGAGGTGAAAAATTCCTTCAACAGGCTTTTCAGAAATTTGTGCACAGCAGAGAAAAAAAGTAATTGAACTTGAAGTTCAATCAATAGAAATTATCCAAACTGAGACACAAAGAAAAACAAGAGTTGATTGGGAAAAAAAAAAAGAGAGCATCCAAGAACTGTGGGACAATATCAAACAAGCTAACCTACATTTAATCGTAGTTCCTAAAGGAGAAGAGCAAGAGCAAAGGGGGCAGGGGAAAGATTTATGGGAAGAAAGTTGATATATTACTAAAATTAAAGAAAAACAATAAACTGAAGATCAAAGAAGCCCAGAGCACTTCAAATAGTTTAAAAACAATAACGATATACCTAGACATATCATAGCCAAATAGTTAGAAATCAAAAATAAAGATAACATTTTGAAGGAAACCTGAGATAAAATACACATTACATATGGAAGAACGAAAATAAGAGTTGTTAGCAAAATTCTTCTCAGAAACTTTGTAAGCCAAAACACAACATGATCCTCTAAGTAGAAAATTCCAGGGAATTTACATAAGAGCTCTTAGAACTACTTAAGTGAGTTTAGCTTGGTCACAAAATACAAGTCAGTATACAAAAAAAAAAAAAAAAAACAAACAACAAAAAACACACAATTTAATGTCTATATACTATCAATGGACAGTTGTTAAATATACAGTACCATTTACAATAGTACCAAACCAAAAAGCAAACAAACAAATAAACCACTTAGGTATAAATCTAATAATCTAAAAATATATGTATGGGATCTATATGTTAAAAACTATAAAACACCGATGAAATAAATCAAAGGAGACCTAAATAAATACAGAGATACCAAGCTCATGGATTTGATTACTGAATATTGGTAAGATATCAGTTCTCCCCAAACCAATCTGTAGATTCAACACAACCACAATCAAAATACAGTAGGTATTTTTGTAGAAATTCAGATTCTAAATTTTATATGGAAATGCAAGGGACTTAGAGCAGCCAAAACAATTTTTAAAAGAAGAGAAAAATTGGAGGACTCCCACTACCATCAGGACTTACTATAAAACTACAGTAATCTAGACACTATGGTTTTGACATAAGAACAGACAATAGATTAATGGAATAAAAGAAATAATCCAGGAAAAGACTCACAAATACAGGGTCAACTGATTTTTTACATAAGTGTAAAGAAAATTGAATTGGGAAAGAATATTCTTTTCAATAAATGGTGCTGGGATAAATGGATGTCCTATGCAATAGAAATGAGCCTTGGCCATTACCTGACACTTTGTACAAAAATTGTCTAGAAAAGAACCACAAATCCAAAGAGAAGAGCTAATGTGACAAAGCTTCTAGAAGATGACAGAGGAAAAAATATTTTTGACATTAAGTTAGATAAAGATGTCTTAGATGTGATACAAAAAGGACAAACCATAAAAAGAAAAGTGATAAACTGGACTTTATTGCAATTTAAAATATTAGCTCTTTAAAAAACACAGCTAAGAAAATAAAATGACAAGCTGAAAACTACAAGAGGAAATATTATTTGATAACGGACTTGCATCCAGAATTTATAAGGAATTCTTACAACTCAGTAATGAGACAAACAATCCAATAAAAACGGGTACAATATTTGAACAGGCAACTTGACCAAAGAAGATATACAAATTGCAAATAAGTGCATTAAAAGATGCTCAGCATGCCTTGGAATTCTTGTAATGCCAGAAAGTAAGAAAGTGCCCCCCAAAATGTTGGGGGTGTATGGCATGGACACAGGAGTCAGGCTGAAGGGGCTCCCAGTAACCAAGGCAACAAAATTAATAATGACCATATTAGATTATAATCCGTAGTGTAAAATCACGCCCATGAGTCTATACTATAAATAAATAGCTGAATAAATAAAAAGCAGATTAAGCTCAGTTCTTCCTTACTGTAGAATTCTAATTAAACAAACATAGAAGTAATAATGGAAACAGAATCATTATTAGGCAAATGCCATGAATGGATGCTAAAATTATTGAGTGAAAATATGAGAAACAAGATATTTGTGTATTATCAAAGTATCTCCCAACAAGATTGTTATGAATCATTTTCAGTGGAAATCGCTGGCAGATGGTGCCTTAGCCGTGGGGTTGAAAATCTTCCTCAGTCGTAACAGAGACCTGCACCCGGTACCTCTGATATTACGCATCGCTTCTGTGGCTTTCTTGCCAAAATACAAAATACATAACCTCAATCTATTCATTAGAAACACCAGAAAAACTCAAACTGAAGGAGGCATTCTTTAAAATAACTGACCAAAACTCATCGAAAGTGACAAAGCCATGGAAGACAAAGAAAGACTGAGGAACTGTCATAGTTTAGAAGAAATTCAGGAAACATGACAACTAAATGCACGTGGGATCTTGGATTGGATTGCAGACCAGAAAAAGGTTTGTGGGAAAATGGGAAATTCACGTTAGATCTGTAGATTAGTTGATAGTAGTGTTTGAAAGTTAATTCCTAGTTTCCACGATTGTACTATGACACTTAAGATTAGTGGAAACCAATGAGCAGTTTAAGGGAACTCTGAACTACTTTTGCAAATCATTTCAAACTTTAAAATGACAGTTGGCACGCCAACATCAGTCATTAGAGAAATACAAACTACATCTGTACAATACAAAACCACAATGAGATACAACTCACCTACCAGAGTGACTAAAATTAATGAGACCAAGTGCTATCAAATGTGCAGAGAAACTGGACTTCTTTTTCCCATTTTAAAAATTGTGGTAAAATACACATAACACAGAGTCTACCGTCGGTGACAGCTAGTCCAGTCATGATGCTGTGCCACCATCACCACCATCTAATTCCAGAACATTTTCTTCACCCCAAAAGGAAGCTCTACCCATTAAACACATTCCATATTCCAGCCTCAGCCCCTGGAAACCACACCTCTGCTTTGTGCCTCTATGGAATTACCTATTCTGGATATTTCATAGCAATGGAATCATCTAATATGTGCCTTTGTTGTCTGACTTCTCTCACTTAGTATGTTTCCAGAGCTCATCCCTGATGTGGCACGTAGCAGTGCTTCATTCCTTTTTATGGCTGAATAATATTTCATTGCATGGATATGCCACGTTTTGTTTACCCATTCATCAGTTGTTAGACATTTTATTGTTCCTACATTTTGACTATTATGAATTGAGCTGCTGTGAACATTCTTGTACCAGTTTTTGTTTGCGCAGCTGTCTTCACATTTTCGAATGTATACCTGGGAGGAGAATTCCTGGGTCACATGGCAATTCTTAGTTTACCTTACTGAAGAACTGCCAAAGCATTTTCCACAGTGGCTGCACCATTTCACATTTCTACCAGCAACCTATGAAGGTTCCAACTTTTCCACACCTCTGGGAAATAACACTTGTTATTTTCTCTTTCTCTCTCTCTCTTTTATTATGGCCATCTGCGACTGAGCATGTATATATTGCTGATGGGAATGCAAAGTGGTCCAACCACTTCAGAAAACCGTTTGGCAGCTTCTTCTAAACTTCAGCATACACTTAGCGAAGGAGCCCACAATCCCATTCCTAGGTGTTTTCCTGAGGGAGATGGAAACTGACATCTGCGCAAAGACCTCTGAGCAGCTTTATTCATCACCCAAAACTGAAAACTCCCCAAATGTCTGTGAACTGATGGGTGGATGATCAAAGTATGGTGTATCCACACAATGGAATACTCAGCAACAGAGAGGGAGAAAATACTGATACAAGCAACAAGGTGGATGAATCTCAAAAGCATTTTTCTAAGTGTAAAAAACCAAACACAAATGCTATGTCCTATATGATTTCATTTAGATGACATTCTGGAAAAAGCCAAAGTAGGAACTGAAATAAGATCAGTGGTTGCCAGTGACTGGGGGGAGAGGGGGTAGATTTGATGCAAAGGGGCCAAAGAGAGCTCTGAGCTGAGGGCAGTGTTCTACGTCTTCGTTGTGGAGGTGATTACACGAGCATAGACATTTGTCAACCGTATCAAACTTTAAACTTAAAAATGGGTGTATTCTCTTATATGTAAATTATACCTTTAAAAGGGTTGATTAAAACAAGCATTGAATGAGACCCAGTTCTCCATTCCCTGATTTAATGTAAAGATTATGATTGAAACTTGCTTAGTAGCTGAGGTTCTCGCAAAGTCTCAAGACACATAATAGGGAAATTAGAGGAAAGTGGACCAATTCCCCACCGTTATCAACAGAACCCACAAGACAGTTTGTTTACCAGATGGTGTCTCTGCCCCCTCCTTCTTCTTCATCAAGTCAACTATTTTCCTCAATTTAAGCATAAAGGAGATATTTAGTTTTTTTGTTTTTGTTTTTTTAATTCCCATCAATTTCATTGTTGTGTATTATATACCAAAATATTTCCTGTGGAATTTTCTTAAAAGGAGATACAATATTCCAGGCTTCTTAAACAAATAATAAGAAAATGAAGTATAATTGCCAATGTTTTCTTCCCTTTAAATTTGAAACCTCTATACATCTATGTGTGTATCTAGCAGCAAACTGTGCATGCTTATGTTAAGTGCTCAGTCATGGGTTAGCTTGCCTTGGATTTCAGAATGGACTAAGGGTTAGGAATAGCATCCATTTCATACCCCTAAAGACACAGCACATTTAAATATAAAATACTCCCACGTGGCACCCTCATCCTTTTTTTATTTTTTTCAGAAAAAAGAAAATAACAGCATCTGTCAAAAAAGGGGGGGAAAAAAAACACCCCAACAACAAAGCTGGTTTCCCTGTATTCTCAGAGTTCAGATAGCATCTCCTCAGAGCTTAGCACCGGGTGAGTGACTTTTTAAGGCGAGGAGGGAAGCCATGCCGGGGAGAGAGGAAGACACCTGGAGAGGCAGGCTGCAACCCCACGGTGGGCTTCGCGGCCCAGGAAACCATCCTCCATTTTCACTGATGAAAATGACTTGTTATTTATCCATCTTTCCCTGGCAGGAGATAAAAGCAGGAAATGGCATCAAATGAAAGACTTAAGGAGCATTTTTAAAAAGTACCCTGGAGAAGTGACCTAGCGCCCCCTATCCCTGCAACCACTTCTTAAAGCACTCTCTCCCACCTGGCTGCTCGGGAGGGGTCCGCGGCCAGCTCCCCACTGCTCTGGTGACACCAATAAAAGGGAAATCTGCTCCCTCCAGAGGACGTCTCGGATGAATTTTTATATTCAAGACACAATCAGATTTTAACACACAAGTCTAGTTCCAAGTTTATTCCTTAAAACATATTAGGTCAATTTTTGTGTAACATTTATGTAATCTAAGTATCTTTTAAAAAATCAAAAAAAATCATTATATAAAAAAAAAGATAAAATAAAATTAAATTAAAATTAAAAAAAAAAAAAACCACGTTAGGTCAAACCTGGATGTTCATTTAGATAAATGTTTGGGACTTTTTTTAAGCCAAATTTTTAGCTCATGAACTTAAACTTTTCTGAAGGGCATTTTGAAACATGTATATAGTTTAATTTAAGATCTGCTAAAGCCCAAAAGTGCCATGGGGAAGAGAGAGCACAATTTCTAATTGTAAAATACTGGGGACGATAAATTCACATGACCTTTTTAGGAAACTTTATGACTAGGCCAGAGCAGGGCAGGAGCTTTATGAGGGGTCAGGGTATGTGTGGTCCCCAAAGGCCCCCTGCTCGTTACTTAGAGAGATTAAAGAAAACCACTCCCCGTCATTCGGGCAGGCCTCCTCTGTCCAACACGCCGCCAAGTGTCAAAGTGTGATTCGAAACGTAAGTTCCCAAAGAGGAATTTCAGTTTCTGAAAATAGAAACCTAAGATCGTCATCTTATGGGAACTCTAGGGACCATTCACCCCAGACTGGTTATTTCAAGGAGGGAAACTGAGTCCCACGGAGGGGAGGGGCCCACTTCAAGGTTATCCTCTAGCTCATGACAAAATGCAGACTCGTTCTTTCTCTGCTTTCTGCACAGCCTGATGCTGTGGCTGGGTTTTGTCACGTGTTTTTTTCTTATAGAATAAAGAAATGTTTAAACTGAATGTCTTCCCATTCCCAACTGGCATATCCAGACATGAAAACATAATTACTTGCAGCAGGAGGAGAAATGGGTCCATGTGACCTCTCTGGTTTACCCCGAACCTAACTCCAGGGGATTTGAAACCATGCTAAGTGAAGTCAACAGCTGAAGCTCCTCCCTCTTGGGTCACCCCCTCCTCACCAGCCCCCATACCGCCATTCCTTGATTTATCCCCTCGTCTGCTGGATGGGCTTTTGCAACAGCCTCCTAGTTGGCAGCCATCTCCCAATGGATCTCAAAATCAAACTCACTCAGCACTGCTTCCCTCAGAACATCCTTGGTTCCCACCACTGGCCCTATGAGTTATTTGAGGGATTTGCCCACCCTTGCACCCTTCACCCACACACCCAGCAGTGGGCATGCCTTACCTTCCAGTGGGGACCCTCCCCACCCTTCAGGGCACCCAGGCTCATCCCGTCATGGGCTTCCTCCTATCCGTTAGGGTCCTCCTATCCCTCAGCCACATGACTGACGGCCAGTCAGGTTCCAGGCCAGATGCTCTGCTAGAGCAAGAGGGGGAAGGCTGACCTTTAATAAGAGCTGCTGTCGTCGAGGGTGTGACCTCCCATCCTCAAGCACAAGGGGAGGGCCTCTTGCGCCAAGAACTGCCTGCAGAGAGAAACAGAGGCAAAGGATGGAGAGGGAGAAAGGCAGAAAAGGGATACGGCATCATTGGAACCCCTCGACCCAGCTGAGCCTGCAGCCACCATGGCTTGCTGTCCAGCAGGCTTGAGCGGCATTTCCATCACTGTAACCCCAGCGTGCTGGCCGCCGAGCCTCCTGCACTTCCAGCCTCAGCAACGGCCCCTTTCTTTCTGCTGGGGCTCGGCTCATCCTCGGCCTGTCGCCTGACTGCCTTTCCTCCCTCCTCTGCCTGGCAAAGACTGACTCACTCTTGAAGGCTCGCCCAAGCATCATTCCCGGGTGATTCCTGCCCCACGAGGACTCTGCTGGTCACTCCCGCCTCGGGCTTCTCCTTGGCCTCTCGTGTTCTCAGCACGCTGTGCTGTCAGGTATCTGCCCACGTGGTTTCTGCCCCACTTCCTAGTGCAGCATTAAACACATGGTGAGGGATAACTAAAATTCACTCATTTAATAGTTTTCTGTGCTCAGATAATTTCTTTCTGCGGTTGTACAATGCAGTGCCATGTTTCCATCAGAGCATAAGCACAGCAGGTGGTGATGAGGGGCATCACCTGGGCGACCCTGTGAATCGGAGCAAAGGAGCGCCTGGGCTCCCTCTGAAAGTGCAAAGTTTGAGGAAGTTCAATGAGTAGGGAGTAGTCTGGGAGAGGCCAGAAGCCCTGAGTGACACATTTGACAATCAAAAACAAATGGGGCAGGACTGTGAGAACGTAAAGGGACTGTTTGAGAAAATATCTATTCAAACTAAATTGCACCTGTCCATGCAGTGGGTCGAGCTAGCTGCCTGATTCCTGTTGTAGAACCCTTCAGCTGGCCCTATACCAAAGAAGAACATTATTAGAAAGTCAATGTAAGGGTCAGTCAAGTTTCCCTGATCCATGCCCACCCTCCCTCCCAAGAGGCCAGGTGCCAAGCCCTGCCCCTAACTCTGGAAGAAGACAGAATGTTCATTCTGGAGAATTTGAGGCACAGGGGTTTCAAACTGGGGACTGAGGTGAGGGGAGATGCAAGGGCCTCTACTGGAAACAGGATAAATCTGTGAAAATCCACATTCTGAATGGTGAGGACCCCAGCAAAGAGATGAAAGAATTCTTCTCTAGACATGGTAGCAAGCCACAGAGAGAAAATTGATAAATACTAATGATTAGGGATCTCCTACAAAATATGATTGGGACCTCAGTTTATCATCCCAAAGTAAGTCTACTAGTGACAATGGGTCCCCTTCACCAACACGCTCACACACTCGAACTGCCAGTCAGCTTTTTAATTCCACATTCTGAAAAATTAAGGAGCAGCCAAGGATCATCAGACCATCATAATGAAGAGCAACATTGAAATAAACAAAAGGGAAAGGAGACCTGGAGGAAAGCAGAGAGTACCAAGAGCAGCAGATTTGAAAACACTTTAGCTGAATATAATCCAAGAGGATGAGATATTACATCCATGAAAAATAATAGAATGATATTTTTAGAGGGGGCATTCAGAAAACTAGAAATTAATAAGTGCAGAAAAAACGATACATCCAAAGGGTTGGAGTTGAGGAAGTCTTCCCAGAAGGTGGGATGAAAAAACAAAGATCTGGAGCAAAAATGAAGGAATGAGAAGTAAAAAAGCAATCTAGAAGGTTCAACAGCCCATACTGATAGCTTAAAAAAAAAAAAAAAAAAAAAAAGGGAAGGGGTGAAATGAAGAGGAGGAAAGTATTTAAGCAATGATAAAGACCTGAAGTGAGTTTCCAGATGAAAGGGCCACAAGTTGCCAGCACAATGAGCATAAAAATGTGGAAGCCAAGCACAGCCTCACTAAACTTCAGAGCAATAAAATTAACATAAAGGTTCTAAAAGCTTCAACAGAGGGAGAAAACAAACAAAAAAGATCACTTATACCAGAAAACTAAAGATTAGCATGTGATCTCCTTAACATTCTGAAAGATATCTGCTCTAGAATTTTATACCCAGCCAAAGTATAATTCAAGCAGAGAATAGAATAAAGATATCTTCAAATGTAAAAAGTTTTTAAAATTTACCTCCTATTTTCACAGATGAGGATGTGTTGGATCAATCAAGATAAATGAGAAAATAAAGAAAGAGGGAGAACCAGGATCCAGGAAATAGATGATTTAAGGCAGGGGCAGGCAAAAGGGATTGTACCAGGATGACAGTGAAGGAATTTCCCATTCATTCTTTCTTTTATCCACTCATTCATTCAAAAACTATTTAGCAAGTAAGAAATGTTATGAAAAATCCTTAATAAAATGGTCAAACTAGACTTCACTCAAAAGTAATACTGTATCAAAGAGTTTGCGGTAGGTTGTTTGCAAATGGCCATCGTAATTCTTTCCATCCCTCTGCACTCCTTCCTTTGCAATGAGATTTTTCTGCTTCTCCTATCAAGAGATGGTGTTTGTTTCTGCACCTGTTGAATGTGGGTTTGGCTTTGTGACTTACATTAGCCAGCAAGACATTGGCAAATATGATGCAAACAAAGACTTGGAAAGTGCTGTGCTGGCCTCTTTGTGCTGTGGTTGGAATCCTGAGACCACCATGTGAATGAGCAAAGCTAGCCTGCTGGAGAAGCCATATGGCAGAGTACCAAGGTGCCTTAGCTGACAGCTTCTCGCCCTCCAGATGTGTGAGTGAGGCCATCCCAGGCTGTTGGCTTCCGGTCAAGCTGCAGGAGCATGAGTGACACCAGGTAAAGACTGCCAGAAGAACCACCCAGCTGAGCACAATCCAAATTGCTGTTCTACAAAATTGTGAGCAAATAAAATGGTGGTTGTTTCAGGCCACTAAAATTTTCAGAGGATCTGTTCTGTACCAATGGATATCTGAGACAGACTTGGAGGATGTAAGGAGGTCAGCTGTGTGCATGTTCAGGGGACAGAAAGTTCCCAGTAGCCTCTAATGTGGGAACAAGCTCTGTGCTGGGGAGGGCCTGCAGGGAGGCGGGCATAATGGCAGTGGAGTAAGCCCGAGCAATGCAAGATGAGCTTAGAGTGGTAAGGGGACAGGGCAGATGATGCTTTCCCTGCGGACCACATAAAAACCTGCTTTTTTTGCAAAGTGAAATGAGAAGCCCTTGGGGATTCTACGCAGAGCAAAGGCCTGATGGGATTGCATCCATGTGGAGTCACTTAACCTGTTGCCATATGCCCTGGGTTTCCTGGAACTTGATGTTAGAGCTGGAAGCTTGGGATGATTATTTGGCAGGAGTGCTCCGTGGATGGTGCTGGGGATTTCCATCAGGAGGCATGTGCCTTTTCCTGTGATGCCAGCAGCCATGGATGAGCACTGCCTCACTCCATTCTTCCACTAGGGTTTGCAAAGCAGTGATGCCATTCTACCACTCCGCCTTCATTTATTATCTGGAATACTTTGATAGAAACTTTTTTTTCATCAACTCATGTTCCTTTGGGGTATAATTTGATAAGAAAGATTGGTTAGGTTCTTGATTCTGCCCCTTTATTTACCTGTTTTCAGAATCATGAGTCAATTTCTGAGCATCATCCAAAGGTGACCAATAAATTTCTGATTTGATTAACATTATGAACTCTTGGGTTTACCCTCTGATGTGTTTCAGTTCATTGCAATTTGTGCCCTTTTGGATGCTCATCTTGGCCCGCCTTTGGCCTGTGGAAGCATCTGTAGGTCAGCTCCCAAGTCTTTTTGACTTGACCACAGTGGTTTGTGATGATTTCCTTGCTTTCCTGTATAATAAGATGATCCAAGCTTATTATGTACATTGTCCTGACATCTGCCATTTCTTACAGAAGAGACCAGAGTCTGGACAGCAAGGGTGCCCCTTGCCACAAGGTTGGTGAGTGTTTTTAGACCTTTTCAGTGGTGAGAGCTAGAAAATACATTGTTTTTACGGGAAAATACATCATTAGAGCATACTGATGTTCCCAGCGAATTTAGAATATCATGCTTTTACTTCTTTCATTGTATATGTCTATTTCTTTTCTTTTAGGCTGAAAATCTTGGTACCCAATGATTTACAATTACTCCTTTGTTTCAGCTTACAATATAGTTTCAGAATAACAGTAGCAATTTTATTACTCAAGATTATTACAACAGTTTAAGCCTTTTTTTTTCCAGCTCTTTTCCCCATAGAGTTTCTACCATTAGGAATGTAGAGTCAGACTCTAGTGTTTTAAAAGTATCTGAAGTGAATCCTTTCTGCATGTGAAGTTAGGCATATTTGCTTGATTTTCCTTTTGATTTTTTAAGGATTTCTCCATTTTAAAAATTTTAGATTTAATTGTTTTTTATAATTACAGAAAACACTTACATGATTCCAAAGTCAAATCTACAAAGCAAGGAGCATCAGAGAAGCCTGGCTTCCATCCTATCCCTCTCCTGTACTCTTTATGCCATGGTTGAAAAATCAGAGTTTGGTGTATATTGGAATATATTCTAAGTGAAAAAAAAAAAACAAAAAACATATGAGTTGGCTGCAGGACCAAAAAATGCTCTTCGAGGCATTTTAAAGTGTGTGCCAAAAGCCAATGGCGCCCCCAAATTATGAAATCAGCCAATGTTAGCGATGTCAAGAAAACGGCCCGTTTGGAGCCGAGCCCTTGTTTTACCCCAGTCCAGAGAAGTGGGGCATCTCGCCCGGTAGGGGTCTGGCGGAGAGAGCAGGACCGGCATCGGCTAGTTTAAGCAAGAGACACTTTACCAGAGGCTAGGACAGGATCACTTGTGGAGTGAAAGCAACAGGCTCCCGTAGACCTTCCAGGTAGAACTCCCTGCACGGACTGCAGAGAGGATCCCCCTTGTGGCATCAGGAAAAGTGGTTCCAGGGCGCCCCAGAGTCCAGGAGCTGCTGCTTCTGCTGTTGGCCCCCAAGCCTCGCCGCCCCTGCCGCGCTCACCTCCAGACCTCCAGTGACACAACGCTCTCAGTGCTGGCGGGAGGGATGGGGCATCTCCAGCACCGCGCTTAGCAAGGCCGTCCGGGTGTCTGTCCCTCTCCCCTTCCACAGCCCCGGGTGCACCTCGCAGATCAGAGCTCCTCGAGCTGGGAAATGCCATCCTCTCTTTCCTCCTCTGCAATCCAGGGAAGGGCAGTAGATGATGGGCAGAAGGGGGGCACCTATCCCTTATACACAGAAGGGAGGCGCGAGGCGCTGAGGCACGGCTTCGGGACGGTGTTGGATGAGGAGCGCCGAGCCCTCTGAGGAGGTCACGTCAGTGGGGACTCCTGCCTGGACAGGAAGTGTGTCTCCGGCATAAGATTCCAGCGCCTTCCCCCCACCCCCGCTGGTGTCCTTGTGTAATTCAGGCAGATGCCTGACCCTTAGGACTGCCTTCCAGAAAGTTTTCGGTTGCTCAGCACTAGGATTTCCTCTGGGACCTGAGAAGCATATTCATTCTTAAATCCTGGTTTTTAGGATAGAAAAATTGCCTTTTCAATGACCCCCCACACAGCTGCTATGTCACACTGGGGAATGTGCTAGAGAACTAAGTCCTAGGGGGTAGGGAGGCACTGTCCAGGCTTTTGCTAAAAAGGCTTTTAGCAAGGCTTTGCTAAAAATAAAGTGTTTTTATTTTTCCTGTGACACCATGTTTCTAACATTCCACAAAGTGATGCCAAGGACCCTGACAATTTACTCAGAAATGCATACTTTTGTCCCATTATCTCAAGAGCCCACTGTCGCCTCACTCCAAGATGGAATAATTCAAAGTGAAGGAACCAAAACGATTTTGATATGAAAGTGACAGTAGAGTGGTGCGTTAAAGTAGGACCAATGATAATTAATCAATAACACAGACCATGCTCTGCAAACGTGCGCCCTTCGACTGGGTGACGTTGTGATTATCTCTTGCTAACGTGTTGATTCATCATCTGTTGGACTGATGCAGTCACATCAAGACAGGCTGCGTCAGTCCTGCATTTGGATAAGCTTTAGTCCAGGAACTGTATATCAGGGTCTTGCTCAGTGTGTGACTTCTGCTTCTTAACTCCATCTGGAAATTCATAGTCAGCCATCCACAGGGAGCATGTACAGCGCAGGTGGCCTCACTCACCTCTGCAGTCATTTTGGCAAGGGTAGCTGTGATGAGCATTTGAACATAAAGATATATTGTATCATACAACTCCTGCAGGTCAGTCAGTAACTTTTCAGACCTGAGCAAGTGCACATTTTATTATTCCAAAGAAGCCCAGGGGCTGTATAATTGTGTCTAATTATTGAAGACTATCCCAGGTGCAAATTCCAGCAAGGATAATGCTGAGCTAATAGCTGTCAAATTCACTGTGAAAACATATTACCTTCTCTTACTTGCTGCCCTGCAGTAAATCTGCATTTGAAGAATCTTCCAGAGCGGCAGGTAATTTTTAAAACAAAATCATATGAAACAAAGCATGATTTTCCAAACTCAAATACTGAAAAACTATTTCAAAAACTATATTTATTTCTGTGAATCCTTACTGAATGATATTTAATACAAGGTCAAGTGTGCCCGGCTGTCCTCAATGGATATTCACACACCAGTTCATTTTGCTGGTTATATTACTAATAAATTGGTTTTACTAGTTTTATCACAGACTTTATTTTTAAAAGACAAAATATCAAATCACATCAATGTAACCTGTTATTTCCTAAATTGATTACTTTTCTCATTTCAGGTTTCATTCAACCTGAAAAAAAAGAGATGTGTCACTTTTCCAGTCCACCTGTGCAGATGGTGTCACTGTCTTCTTTATGGAAGTGGGTCAATGCCCATAGCCCAGGTAACGAACTGGGGAGTTGACCAGATGGCCTATGAGGCACTCCCAATTCTGCCAAACCAAGGTTTCCCTGGAGCTGTCACCAGAAGCAAGACCTCTGCTATGTTAGTGTCTTGTTAAAGTATCTTAAATAGAAAAGACAATGACAAGGGGAGAATACACCGACCATCACTCTGAGATGCTGGCTGTGAACGTCACAAGGTGTCCTTTGGGGTCTCAGGTGAAGCCCTCCAGCTTCCAGGCTGAGTTTGGGTTTCAATTCCCAAAGTCACCCCCCCGGGCCTTTGCTCTCAGCGTCTGGCTGCTCCCACTTAGCTGAGCTGTCCTCCTTGCAAACTAAGCCACTCTGCCCCCAGCTTGGGGGTCACAGGGCTGGAAACGCGGTCTGGGTCCTCGGCCTCCCAGTCTGAGTGACACCCAGAGTTGGTAAAAGAGCAGCAGATCACAGCTCAGAGCCCAGCAGACAGAGGGGGTCTGGGAAGGAGTGCCTGCCCCAAGCCCCAAGCCTCAGGAAGGGCTGCACCCCAGCGTGGGATGCTACTGACATTTTTATTTTGAAATTTTAAAGAAAGGTTTATGGAAAGCTATTTTGCTGCACTTGGGGAACCCCGGGCCTTCCCAGACCGGGAAAGGGGGCCAGGCAGGCTGCAGCTGGGCACGGTTCAGGAGTGAAACGGATACAAAGAGCGCTGCTGCATGGCCATGTCTGTATCGGTGGCGCGCTGGGCTGACATCTGCCTTCGTCGACTGCCGCCGGGGGAGGACGTGCCCTTCAGTGGCCCGAGCTGGGGCTCGCCAGGAGGAGCGCCAAGGGCCCGTGGCGGCCGCCCTCGGCTTCCTAACTCGGTGGTCGCGGCCCGCGGGCCCCACCTCGCGGCCCTCCAAGCAGTTGGGGCCCTGTGCTCCCCCAGCCTGCCCTTGATCACGCCGCTTTCCTGACAGTCCGGCTCAGGCCCGGGCCTAATTGAGTCCGGGTCACCTGGGAATACGTTCAAAGGCATCAAAGCAGTAAACCACCTCCAGGCCTGGAGCCAGAGCAGCCTGGCGAACAAAGGGCCCCCGAACCACTTCAAAAGCGCCAGCGCTCCGCGTCCAGATGGCGCAGGGCCGGGGTCCGCGGGGTCGCCCAACGAGGCCCCGGCCCTGTGCTCCCGCCACGCCGGCCGCACTGTACCCCCCTGCCCAGAGCTGCCCGCGGGAGTGCAGGTGGGGGAGGTGGCCGCAGAGCGCTCCCCGGAGCGACCCCTCCGGCCGGGGCGCTCCGCACACCGCCCTCGGTTCACAGCCGACCGGCGAAGCGCAGGGCCAGTGCAGAGGCGGGTCTGGCACAGCCGTCCTGGAAGGCGCCCCAAACCCGGCTCCGCACCCCGGCCAGGGCGAGGCACGCGGGCGCCGCGGCTACCGGGCGATCCCGCAGAGGCTCGCTGTGGCTCCTGTTTCCAAGCACTTAGGAGGAGGGTCCGCGATGGACGCCCACCGGTCGGTGAAAACGGTCCCCGTCACGCTGCCCGGGCCGAGCGGGCGGCGGCTCGGCGGATCCCATCGGCGCGTCCGTGGGGACAGACGACTCCAATGCACCGCGAGGCGCCCGCACGCCCGCGGTCGGGGCGCCAGGAGCCCCGCCAGGTTCCCTGGCCCAAGGTTGAGCGGCCGGGCCGCGGTGCAGACTCGTTGCGCTCCCCGGGGTTTGGCTAGGCGCAGGCCGGCCAGGGCGGCCCCGGGGGCTCCCCGCGGCGTCGGGTGGCAGCCACCGCCCGCCGCGACTGGCGTTCCCGGACGGACCCGGCAGCCCTGCGGGGCCCCGGCTCTCCACGCTGAGGCGCAGACAGAGCCAGGCCGGGGCGCAGGGCGGCCGGGAGGGTCAGCGCCCGGAGCGGGAGCGCGGGCGGCGCGGTGGCCGGGCCTCCGAGGTGGCCGCCGCGGCGCGGGCCGCATGGGGAGGCAAAACTGAAAGTGCCGCGCAGGGGGGCGGGGGCGGCCGGCGAGGGCCCCAGAGCTCGTCCTGCCCCCGGCCGTGGCGGCCAATCAGCGCGCCGCCCTCTCTCCTGACAACTATTTAGCAACCGAGCCCGGCTAGAGTTTCCAAAAAAGTTAGAATAACTTCCTCTCCCGGAGACCTCGATCTCGCACAAGGCGTCCTTGAAATCGGAGCCTTTCGAGCCACTCGGGGAGCGCCTGCTCGGCGGGAGCGGCCTTGGCCAGCGGCGGGCTCGGCGCCCCGGCGCCCCCAGCCCCACGCGCGCCGGGCGGGCGCCATGGAGGAGGGCTCCAGCTCGCCCGTGTCCCCCGTGGACAGCCTGGGCACCAGCGAGGAGGAGCTCGAGCGGCAGCCCAAGCGCTTCGGCCGGAAGCGGCGCTACAGCAAGAAGTCGAGCGACGACGGCAGCCCGACGCCGGGCAAGCGCGGCAGGAAGGGCAGCCCGAGCGCGCAGTCTTTCGAGGAGCTGCAGAGCCAGCGCATCCTGGCCAACGTGCGCGAGCGCCAGCGCACGCAGTCGCTCAACGAGGCCTTCGCCGCGCTGCGCAAGATCATCCCCACGCTGCCCTCGGACAAGCTCAGCAAGATCCAGACGCTCAAGCTGGCCGCCAGGTACATAGACTTCCTCTACCAGGTCCTGCAGAGCGACGAGATGGACAATAAGATGACCAGCTGCAGCTACGTGGCCCACGAGCGCCTCAGCTACGCCTTCTCCGTGTGGCGCATGGAGGGCGCGTGGTCCATGTCCGCCTCCCACTAGCGCCGCGCCACCCACGGACCCGCGCGCCCGGGGTAAGTGCTGCGCGCGCGAGGGGCGCCCTTGCCTGCGGGGGGCGGGCGGCCAACGGCGGCCTGGGCCTGCGCATCCCTCCTCGTGGAACCGCGTGGCCGCGTGGATGGGGTGCAGGGCGGCGCCGGGACGCTCCCAGATTCGAGGGGCAGCCCCGCGGCCTTTCACAGGCTTCTATGCATGGGTGTCGACAAGCTGAGAACAGGGGATGAGTGACTCGTTTAGCAGAGCCCCGGCGCACTGTTTAGGCAAACGGCCGCGATTTCCATTCTTGGTGGTGTGCGGGTGTCTGTGGATGAGTGTGGAGGGAAAGGCATCAGCCTGGGACCAGCCAGCGCAGGCCGATGGGGACCAGCTGTCTTTTGGGTTCCTCTGAGCCTGAGGCGCCCGGCGAAGCCGCCCGTGCGGGTCTTGTGGCGTCGCCTCCTTCCCCGGGAGCGGCAAAGCCGGTTGGTCCTGCGAGCCGTCGGTTCTCCAGTTGCCCGCGTTTGGCCCGGAGCCGCCGAGGGCGACCTAGCCCCCCAGTTCGCGCTTGCGGTGCGCGGCGATCCGATCGGCGGCCCGGTGGGCGCAGAGGTGCGGGCCGGCAGCGCCCGGGCTTGGCCTGGGAAGGGTGGGGGACACTGTCTTCAGCTGACGGCGCGGGGGCCTCCCCAGCAGGCTCTGCGCCCTCCCCGGGACCCTCGGCCCCAGCCCCGGCCCGTGCCACCGGGGAGCTGGAATCTACAGGGCGCCGGCCACGGGCCTGGGCCAAGGGTGGGGAGACGGGGAGAAAGTAGCACGAGGCCCGGGGCAGGCACAGCCGCTTGCGCCCCAAGGCAGGTGGAGGCCGGCCTCGGAGCTGGGAGCCTCCTGCCTCTCCCTTGAACCTGGAGGGGACCGGGTCCAGCCTCGTCCCTGCGTCTTGCCCGCCGGAGGAACGCGAGGGGTCCAGGCTGGGAAACAGGTTTCCAGGCAAAAGAAGGAGATATGGATCGGTCCCTGCGCGGGGAGAAGGGTGGGGAGAAGGAAAAGAGGGGAAACAGGCTGCCGGGTGCCCTCCAAGGTCGGGTTTCCTCCGGGAGAGCGCCGAGGGCGTCCTGCACTCGCTCCTTCTCAACCCAGACCTCTTGCGAGTCCCTTTAGGTCAGCGCTCCTGTGGAGGCAGCGGGGCTGCCAGAAGTACTTTGTGAGGCGAGTGGGCATTTCTCTTTGAAGGTCCATCCCGGCGCAGTGAAACTTGAAGGATTCTTTGGGGGTAGGGGGTGTAAAATTTTTAAAATTTATTTTGTATGTTTTAGCTTCTGCTCATCTTGCAATTTAAAAAAAAAAACACTCCACTTCACACAGAAGGAATTTAGATTAGTCAAAAGTTAGCTTGCAGCCGCCCATTCTCCCAAACCTATTTCTTTGATTCGGTTCTATAATATCTGCAAATGTTGTTGTTATGGCCATGGAATATTGATCTCATACAGGTGGATTTTATTTTATTTTATTTTATTAGCTTTTATTTCTGTGCCACTGAAAATTCTTTGGCTGAAATAGCCTCCTACCATTTTAAAAAGAATTTTTAGAGAGAATAACTTGTGGGAATCTTCTCCTGTCTTTGTCAAAAACAGATGGAAAGTGTCTCCATCACATATTTCTGCAGAAAGAAAGTTTGGATTGGCTGAGAATGAGAATGCTACAGTGGGATAATACATTAATTCTGATTTTTTGCTGCCTAAATTATGAAACTCCATTAGTTAATTCTCTTTACTTTTTATGCCACCATGGTTTACAGCACATCTGAAATAAGAACAAACAGATAAGGAATGTCATTTTTTAAAAACACACACATCTAGCTTTGTTTAAGGAAAATGTCAACAAAATTATCATTAAGACTGCCCTCCAGGAAAAGTATTGAAAACAAACACCAGGAGATATTACCTTAGGGCAGAAATTTAGTGTGAATGTTTAAAATTCATTAAAAAACCATTGCATTCCTAAAACTTAGAGAATCAAACATAAACCTCGGTAAAAGAGTATATACAAATGCAGTATGTGTGATAAATAAATGAAAAGGAGTATTATGTACTTGGTTTGGGAAAAAAGTCCTTGAAAAACGTATTAGGCACTTTCAGTTGAAGAACAAAGGATCTCTATGGGGGCCTTTTTTTTTTTTTTTTTTAATTCTTGAATCCAACTGGCTGCTTAAGGTAAATCAAGTCCTTAAGTTGCTAGATACCCACCCTCTACAAGAAGAGAAGGGGAAAATCTTGATACACTGATGATTCTGAACATATCTTGATTTTATTTATCAAGCTCGTTAGACAAGATGTTTTTTACCCAAATCGCCTAAAAATTGTGTGACTGCTTCCTTAGTCTTGGTGAGCATAAATGCAGTCATAATTGTATCATCTCCTGAAAATGTAGCCAGATGGCATTTGTTATTTATTTATAATCCTTTTCCATTTCTCTCTCCACCATCCATTTCTAAAAAGCATTAATTATATGTATCAGTAAAGAATTTCTAGAGGTTTTCAGTAAATTGTTTGTGATTTTAATGTCTAATGGAGGTGTTTTCACATATATGAAAAAAACTGTCTAGACAACAATGAAGGCCTAAATTGTCCCTTGCTTATGAAGAGAAACGCAGGAAATGGTGGAGCACAGCTGATGCTAATATTTATCTTGACTTTCTTTTTTTGCCTGCTATTTGAAAACACAAATAGGCAATAAATCATGTGTCTGGACAGTCAGCTGAATTTATCCAACTGAAAAATCAGAAAAGGATTTTTATTCTTTCAAGCATTCTCATTAAATATCTGAGGCCTGGGATGAGGCCAAAGCCACCTGGCTTGGAAGGTGGTGGAAGGTGACAATTACTTATCAGGCATTTTTCCTAGTTTCTGCCTTGTGGTTAAGGAAAATAGCTCTAATTTCTGCAGCATATGCACAGATTTTCAGTAAGTTACCGTGAACGTCTAGTTACTTTGGAGAACAGTGTGTGACCCTTTTGCCATCCAATATATGTAAACCTTTTCTTCCCTCCTGGAAATTTACTTCTTGGGTGTTTGTTAATTGCTATATTCTGAATGTTCTTTAGTCTCCAAGGAAAATAAATTCCCCACGGAGAAGAACAGAAATGCAGAATGTGAATAGAATGTCGATTGGTCAGAAGAAAAGGTGGCGTGGTAGGCTGAGCTCCCTGACATATAAGTAATGCTTTGTTACGGAGTCCCCGGCAGTAACATCAGCGGTGGGCAGTTGCCTGCTACGCCTTATTCTCGTTCCTTGAAATATAATTTGTTGGTATTGAAGTTATTGTTCCCTTGTACGTAAGCAGCTCTTCTTCTAACCTTGGACAAAGGAAATCTTGTCACCTAACTGGCCAGAGCGGGGACCTCGAGAGTGGCCGTTGGAGGCCACGTGGAATGGTAGTGCCTTGCTGAGGTCTTGAGCCTGAGGACTCGGGTTTTCTTCATCCTTCCTTTGCTGTATTCTGGATCCTGATGCCAGATTTCCTCTGCTTGGCAAAGAGAGAGTAAAGTAAACTTTCTGAGCAGTGCACCATAACTCATAACTTTAGTTTAAATCTGGGCTTGAAAAGAAAACAAATATTTTAATAAGCCAATTTTAAAGGCTGAACTTTTATGACAGTTTTTAAACTCAGGATTTATATTACCCTATCCTCCCTGGTGTCTTTAAAGACCCTGTGAATGCATGCTGGAATGTCTGTTTATGTTTGTGTCTTTTCCTGGGAAAGGATAAATGTGCTGCAAAAAGCAAACCAAACGCAGAGCTCGCCACTAGCTAAACGTTCATGAAAGAGGCAATACAATTGGAATAAGAGATGGATTAGTTACTGTAGCCAAGAACGAGGACACCACAAAGAAATGGGATTAAAACAAGGCATAATTGAATTCCAATCATAAGAATTTGTGTTATATTGAAGTCATATCACATTCAGCATCCCCTCTGCCTTTTTCTGTGCCCCTAAACACTGTTACAATTGTTCTTTCTGTAATTTTACATTTAACTATCATTGCTTAATTTTACATTTTTTTTTCTGTTTAATAAATCAGTGAAAGGTATATGGAAAAATTATTTTTTTCTTAGAATTGGGTTAGAATTGGACAAGCAAGTTGTCACATTGCTTGTTTTTATGATCTAGTGTTATGAAGACAATAAAGTTCCCTAAGAGTCTATGGGGAAAAAATTATAAAGCCAAGAAAAAACTCAAGACAAACTGCTTGAAAGGATGTTCTATTCTCACCTGAATCTATACTTGTAATACCACTGCCTCGAATTAAACACACACACAGAGCATGTAAAGCTGGTGAATCGGAGTAAGAGCTTCAGATTGTATCAATCTCAATTTTCTGGTTGTGACATTGTACTATACTTTTCCAAGTTGTTACAGTTGGGGGAAACTGAGTGACGATCACAGGGGACCTCTGTGCATTATTCCTTACTACTGCATGTAAATCTACAACGATCTCAAAATAAAAAAAGCTTTCTAAAAAAGATATCACAGAAAGGGAAAGTCTAAGGCCATGTATATTACTAGAAGGAAAGCTAAAAACTGTAACATGGGACTGTATAAGATAGTAAAACCTCATGTAAAACATGAATATGGGTGATATTGCATATATAAGACTGTTTTTACAAAATATAAATATAAATATACTAGAGAGAAGGAAAAAGAATAGCTGCTATGTACAGCAGGGGAAACATAGAGAGATTGAGAGGTGATGAGTTTTGGTTGGTTGTTTTTGCTTATTATTTTTATTGGAATAGCGAAAGTACTCTAAGAATGTTTGAAGTGATCAATGCACAAATACGTAATTACACCAAATGTCATTGATTGTACACTTTGGATGGATAGATGCTTTATTCATATGTATCAATAAAAATGATTTGTTAAGAAAAAGAAAAAAGGTATCACACAAGAATTTTTAAAAATCTCTATATTTAATAGAGCAAATTACGTGAGGGATTATGTCTTAAATCAGAGTAATAAATTAAAAATGTGCTTTGAGCAAAAATTCACATTTTTCTTCTGATGCCATTTGTATTGTTGCAAAAGCTCTTCAGAATAGCCTCAGAATATGAGGCTTTCTCGAAAATTTCCAATACATAATTAACCAGAAGTGGCTGCCTGTAATTATTAACAGAGCAGCATCTCCGAAATCTGAGAGGAGAAACACAAACCAATACGCTTATTTCTATGCTAGTAAAGAAAACATACTTCAAAGAAGTTTTGAGGAAATATTCACCTGAAGCGGATACTAGGTCTGTATTGACTTTGATCTCTCTCTCTCTCTCTCTCTCTCCCTCTCTCTCTCTCCCTCTGCCCCCCTTCACACACACACATGAAGGCACACACACTTAAATTCTGAAGTCAATGATTTATAAAAAATAATTCACCAGAAGTGTAGAGATTGAAGTTTTAGCATTTCGAACCATACACAGTGAGAAGAAGAAAGGAGAGGGAGAGAAAGGGGGAGAGAGAGAATCTGAAATCCAGATATGGTTTTTTAAATTGATATTTGTCTTAGGAATGTATTTTGTGTTTAGATTCAACAGTAAGCCTTTGAAAGCAATTTAGTTATATAAAACTGTGCTTTAATTGAATGTTTATTTTGGCGTGAAATACAGTGACACTAATGATGTGATTTTCAGGCTGGTGTAAACTGAGGCACAGTGGGATTTTTTTTCTTCGGTGATTACTAACAGTTTTCATTTCACTAGAATCTGGAAAAGCCAGCACGAAACCTTATTCTAATATGTGGGGAATGTTTTACTGGTTAGTTGAAAACAGGGAACCAAAACAGTGTTTTATGTGCTTCAAGTATCTGTATGATTTTATCCACAGTTTCATTGTGAGCCTATGATGATGAATAAGAAAGAATGTGATTGAGAGAACTGAGTGTATGGCGTTCAGTTTTCCGTAATGATATTTCCTCTGTTATTTGGCCAGGGGAAAATTTAGATGACCCAACTTCACTTGCAGCCTAATGTGGAATTGTCATTTTACTTCCAAATCTAAGAAGCAATGCCTTTAAAATCGAGCAAATATCTCCTTTCTTTAGTGCAGAATTTTCCCATTACTTAAAGGAAGGTCGGGGTTGTACTCACAGAGCTTTCGATGATCAAATTCAGTTATTCTGGAAAACACTCCTTTCTTTTTAGCTCACATTCTGTAAAAGAATAGCCAGCAGCATCTTTTGGGGAAAATAGTAAACTTTCTTATGCTTTCTGCGGTTGGATTGGTATTTCTCACTACTTAACTTGACAGAGAGTTTGCATTGGTTTTTTTCAGACGTGCAGGGCTGCTGTGTGACTGATGGAAAGTTTGGGTGAAAACTTTGATTTTTATTAACCCTTTGGCTGTGACCCCCAGCAGGCAGCTGCCTGCGGGCTGGCCACTGCAGGGTCCTTGCTGAGCGCTAGGCAATCCCTGGGCACATTCGCAGTCTTCGGCTGAGAGAGGGGAAGGGGTACGGACCCCTCTTCTGTCTTCACATGGTGGAAAAAATGCCCCAATTTTGTTGTTAGTACTGTTTTTCTGTTGCTGTCTAAGTAGAATGTCCTAACCTCACTCTCCAACTCTTTGAGTTTGTCCCTCTTCCTTGAGGGTGGAGGGGGTTTTGCCTACTTAAGAGGCAGGTAGAGGCTGCGTGAGGGATAACTGGTAAAATAAACAAATTCCCTCGAGGAAAACCCAGGGCACTAGCTACGGTCTGTAACTCTACTTCCAAGGCAGGTTTCTTTGTGTGTTCTCTTTGGATTTAACAATGTGTAAGTCAAAATGCTAGCAGGCAGGGTTCTTTTTCTCCCAAATGCAAAGTCTAGAAATAAATATTGAGCTACTATTTCCTTTCATCAATCTCAGTTCTTTACGTAGATTTGGTTTGAAGGGTGTGCAAAGGGATCGGAAGTCAAAAGCCAGTTGCCTCGTTTGCCTTCCTGGACCTGGGGGTGATAAAGTGCCTGTGACCTCCTCGTTTATTTCCGTAACTCAGACTTTAACTTGACAGAGGAAGGAGCAAGGCAAGCTTGCCTGCTGGTGTAGCAAGATTTCCATCTGTCGAGTCACTTCCGGAAAGTTTGTATGAATTTTAAATCCCATTCTTAATAAGATTGTTTTGTCTTGATGTTGCTTATCTTTTTTGGGGGTGGAGGGAATGCCTAAATTATGGAAAGTGGGAAAGGAAAAGGAGGAGGCAGAGGCATTATTTTCTTTTACAAGTTGAGCATGAAGCCGTCTCCATCCACATAACTGGGTTTGATTGATTGGCACCATCTTCACTGAGGATGAATTTTCCTGAATTCAGATAATGCACGTTACATATATATTAGCTCCTAACTCTTCAAAATCAGCAAGATACCCCCAGTAATCCGGTTTTCCTCTTGCCAGATCTGTGAGCGTAGGTGGGAAACTGAGACAAAAAGATTTGATAATTTGCGTTTTTTTCTGACTGTTCATCATTTCTTCTCCAGCCGCTTTCTGTCCTCTCCTCCCCCAGGCGGCTGACTCCTCCACCCCCGTACACTCCTATATTTATTTTTTTAGCTGAGATATCATCTTTTGCTATTTTTTTAAATTAACAGAGGTCCGCATCAGGCTTCTATTATAATAAGTAATGGAGGATGAACCAAAAGCCCACGGAGGTTGCTGTGAAAGCATAATCACACACAGGGAATAAACACATCCTCTCGCAGGGTTCTCCGAGTTGCCCGTTTCTGAGCATTCCGGAAGTTCACTGCAGCTCAGTAATAGATGTGTCTCCGGCCCCTCCCGTGTCCCCCCCGCTGCTGGTTGCTCGGCAACTCCCTCAGCGGCCATCATTACCATTTTCCACAAAAAAGTGGTCCATCAGCAGTAAAACGGAGATGTCCAGAACGTGAATCTGGGCCCGAGGACTCCTCGTGTGGCTTGCTTCAGGTTACAGCTCTTGTGCAGCTGACCTGCTGCAGCTACCCCCAAACCGCACGGGGCCTGGGTCGGCCCTGTGGGCGCTACACTGGCAGGGACCCCGCACGGGAGGGCTGGGCAGAATTAATTCAAGGATATTTTGCCTGATGTTAAATTATTACCCCTTCCAAAATCCCTTTTGAGACTGTTTTGGGGGATAGAGATTTTCTTTTAAACAAGCAAAAGATGAGCACTGCTATTCATTTATCTGCTGGTTTCTGACATTGCTATCAGGTCATATTCGAGAGTGCTTTACTATGTGCCACGAAATGAACGATTTCCTGTCGCCTCATTGTTGAGCAGTTTAATCTCCTTGTGGGTTCTGAGCATCTCTGTACACATTCGTCCCTCATTTATAATTCAAAATAATCAAAAAGTTAACTTGCAGGAGTGACAAAGTGAAACAGATAATTAGGGTGAAGAACGGGCGGAGTGACGTCTAAAGAATATCCCCAGGCTACGGGGCGGTCAGGGCAGGCAGGGCCCTTGACAAGAAAGCAGAGCAGTGCGGATTTGGGGGTGGTCGTGTGCCCAGCTTCTTCTCACTGCAGGGTGCTGTTCCCCCCTTCCCTCCTGCCCCCCAAAATGTAGAAGGCAGCGGCTTTTCAGTACAAGGACCCTGCTGTCTCCCCAGAAAAACAAATATTTTACAAATCTGGCAGGGTCACCTCAAGGCCACCGCGGTCAAGCCACAGGCCGGAGGTCTGGCCATGGGGACTTAACACCTCCCACCTGCTCAAGCATCAACGCCACCCAGCGAGGGGCACCCACATACCAGGGAAAGCGGCGTCCCCTGCGGCCAGCGCACCCCCTGGGCGACACTGAGGGCCATCCCGAGACAGCAGAGGCCGTCTGCACCACACGACTGTCCCCTGGCCTGGCCCTCCCCTGGACCTTGTGCGAGAGGCTGGCCGGGCCTTGGAGCATGCCCGTGCCCACCCACGGCCTCCCCTGCGGCCGAGCGAACGTCCTCCCCTGAGCCCAGCGTGGCTCAGCACTCGCCAGGGTTAATGAAGGGAAGTGGTAACTCAGCCCTTATTTCCTCCTCCTGGATTTAATGGCTATGGACGTAACTCTGCAGTCGATTCCTGCTCTAGAGCTCGGCTCTCCTAGAGATGATTTCCAGGAGATCACGCCCAGCCGCCACCGAGGTTTGCGAGGAAACTGAGCCCAGTCTTTGCTGGGAGAAGCCAATCGGCCATGCCGTCCGCCTCGTAAAGCATAGTCTGCTCGGGCAGCAGGGCCCTCTGGGCAATGATAAAAGCGTTAGATTTAACAGACGACAAACCTCGTCTTCCTGGCAAGCCTTTCGCAGATGTATCCACGCGAGGGTGCGCCAGATCGACCTCTTGGATAGTCAGTTTGTGTTTCTTCGTAAGGGACCACAAATGCCGCTGGAAGTTAATTACTTGATTTCACCTTCTCTGAGGAGAAGGAGGAAGACCAGGAGCAGTGCTGGTGTCCACCTCTGGCTCCGTGGGCGCCTTCTCCCGTTTGAGTCTTCACGTCAGTTAATTAATCCTGTAATTCAGTTATTGGTGAGTTCTGTAATTTATTAATTCTGAGAACTTTTCGAGACGCTCCACAATGGACTTTGTAATGGATAGTCAGGTGTTGTTTCCAGAAAAAGTCGTGTGTGCATCTCTCCTTGCTGCACTTCCCTGGCACAGTGTTTTCTGATTTGGGGGATCTAATTCGGTGGAAAACAAAGGCTTTTTCCTATGTGGGAGGCAGGCTGGGTTCCAACATTAACCTACTGGGGAGACCCGCCGCCTTGTTTCTAGGAAATCGGCGTCCTGAATAAGACTTCCCTGCTCCCAGCCCTGCGTCTCTGCGTGGTCTTAGTCTTGGCCCCTGGGCCTCAGTTTCCCCAGCTGTAAATGACCGCCTGAGTTTCTGATAGCCCTCCAGCGGTCAGATACCCGTGAGCCAGTGGGATCCCGCAATTCCCCTCCTAATATAGCTCAAGAAAGGTAAACAGCAGTTCAAATAAAACTTGTACACAAATATTTGTCCCAGCATGATTCAAACAGTGGAAAAGTGGAAACAACCCCCATGTCCATCAGCTGGCAAGTGGATAAATAAAACATGGTATATCCATACAACGGGATATTTTATTCAGCCATTAAGAGTAAAGTTCTGATACGGGCGGCGACGTGGTTGAAAACACTAGCAGCAGCTGCCCACAGAGTCCATCTGTTTGGGGCGATGAAAAAGCTGAGGAACTAGCTTGTGGGGGCACGACACTGTGAAAGCACTCAGTGCCACTGAATGTTCCCTGAAAGCGGCTGAAATGATGAATTTTGCGTCGTGTGTATTTCACTGCAGACGCGCACAAGATCCTGCGATGGACGTGGCCGCCGCTGATGACGGCAGGGCCGCGGGGGTGGGCCCTGCTGAACCCTCGGCTCTCCCCCTCGTGGAGACACTGTCCAGCTCCGCCTCGTGGTTCCTCTGGGATGATCACCATCTATGCCAGCCGCCGTGCTTGCCTAAGAGCATTTTCCTTCCCCAACCCACTTCCCAAAGAGTTCTTTAAAAATGAAAGCCCTGATTTCGCGGCGTGCCGGCTGAGCCTCTGGAGACCCCTCTGTGGGGGACGGACCCCTCACCCTTTGGGGGTGGGGGGCAGGCAAGAGTGAGGGGCGGGGGCCCCTCTGTAAAGTGGGGTGGTGAGGCCTGGGGGTGGGGGAGCCCCACGTGGGGGGAGTCCACGAGCACCATTAGCCCCTTGCGGATACGATGCTTCCCGAAGAGCAGGGACCCCTGGCCCTGGGCTGCGCTTCACCCCACCTCGCGAACCCCAGCAAAGCACCGTTCCTGGGCTGCCGTCCAGGGCGCGGCCTCTGCGTCGTGGTGGCAGACGCGGGTGGCTTCACGGAGCGTCTCAGGCCCCTGCTCCTCGCGGGGTACTCCCAGCGGATCGCCCAGGCCGCTTTCCACAAGCCCCCCCCCCCCCGGGGTGGGCCCCAGGCCTTTGCCCTCAGTCCCCGGAAGCCTCCCCTGGTGCCCCCCGTCCCAGGCCGTGCTTGGGGACCCACCAGAGGGGCCTGGCTTCGTGTGCAGGGCCCAGCCTGGCCTACAAGGCAGCGTTTGGGGCAGTGCGCGAGGTTTGAGTTTTGTCTTTAAGCGTTTCTGCGTGTTTCAGGCATTCTACAGTGAAAACCCATTATTTGTGAACCGTGGGGAAGGATATTTTCCTAAAAAGTCCTGAGATAGTCGACCAACCGGGGAGTGAAACGCCCCTCGTTGCGGCGTCCCCTAGGAGGGGAGAGTGGCGAGGGCAGTGGGGAGGGGGTGTCCTCAACATGTCAAGGAGCCTCTGCCGTCCCCGGCAGCCCAGACTCACGAGGCCCCTCGGTGGCGAGGCTGCAGCCTCCCGAGTTCCCGGCACAGAGGGGCCAGGGTCTGCGGAGCTCCTCCACGCTGCGGCTGCTCCGGGGGCCCCAGTGCCCCACCCCCACCCCCACCCCCGTCCCAGAACAGCCCGGTGGGAGCTGTGGGTGCTGCACGGAAGCGAGAGGCAGGGTCCCCGGCCCTGAGCCGCCGGGGGCGACTGCGGCGCTGCCTTTCCTTTGTTCTTCTTTCTTTCCTTCCTCCCCTGATGCGTTAACCCTTCCCTGCTCCCCAAACCGTCTCAGGACTTGGCTGAAGTCACCTCTCCTCCAGGCCGGACGGGGGTCTCTGCCAGCCCCCCTTCTGCCCTCCTGCCTTTTGCTCTTTTTAGTGCCATCAGCACTGTCGTGGAGTTAGGCAGTCAGCATTTGGAGATGCTTGCAGAAGCCCCCAAGACACTGCAGGCTCTTGGGCTGTTGGTGTTTTGAAAACCTAGACGGAAGGGCTCGGCAGTGGGAGCAGACCGGAAAGCCTGCAGGGGGGCAGAGGGAGGGAGGGGAGGTCCAGGGCTCCCGAGGGTGCATGGGAACAGACGCCCCGGCACGCTGGAGCTTCTAAAAGGAGGGCGCCCTGGTCGCCTGCCCGGTCCCCTGGCTGTGCGTATGGCTTGACAAGAGCCCGAGTCGGCCCCGCGAGCCAGACACGTCTTGGCACCCCCGCCCTCGCCTTCGCCGCTGCGCCGACCCCCTGCAGCTGCCGAGGCACAGAGCCGAGCGGCGGGGGGCCGCTCTTTGAGTCACGAGCACCTTATGCACGTCGCAGCCCAGCGCACTCGCCTTTCCAGGGGTCGCCACTCTCCTCTCCAGCCGCTTCTGCTCCTCGCTGACTGACCCGAGGCTCCGGGGCCCACCCCATGCTTTGTCTGCCTTGGGACATGGGAACCAGGCCCCCGGCCAGGGCAGCGTCAGCAGGAGGAGGTTCTCTGTCGTCTTAGTTCCCACCTGGCTTCCAGGAACATCCAGCACAGAGTGCCCTGCCCTCTGACCCCACTCTCACTGTCCTTAAAGCCAGTGGACCCTGGCGTCACTGCACCCCCTCAGCCTCCCACTCACGCGCCTGCCCCCGAAGCTGATAGAGCAGCCAGGCTTCTGGTGGGTCAGCGGGACGCATGCATTTTGGCTCCACCTCGATCCTGCGGCTCAGTCTAGCATGGCCACCTGCCTTCCATGGCCAAGCCCGGGGCGGGAGGCAGCAGCGACATCCAGGCTGCCGTCCCACGGGCCCCGACAGCACACGCCCATGACCCGACGTGCTTCTCAGGGCTGGGGGAGCAGGCACAGGGGCTGTGACACTGGAGTGAGATCTGCACTTGGTGACTCCAGGCTCGCCTCCGCCTGCCAGCTGGGGAGAGCAGGGGCGCTTCTTCACGGAGACATTTCTTCAGGGCTGTGTGTTCCGCAGAGACCCCACGAGAACAGCCCTCTCCGTAAGGCCCACCTAAATCTCTCCAGAGCCTCCGAGTCTGTGCTGCAGGCCCCCTCACTGCAGCAGAGGCGAGCCTGGGGGTGGTGGGCCCTTGCAGGCTCTCCTCGGGTGTTTTAGGAACCCGGTCACTGGGAGCACGTCATTTGCCGGGGATGCTAAGGTGACCCCTGTAGGGTCACGCTGTGCTGTGGACGAGGAGAATGGCGCCCTGCCGTGTTCTTCTCCCGTTAGGAGGGCCCGCAGGGAGAAGCCGCTCAGGTCCAAGAGGGGAAAACTTGGCCGCTGCAGAGCTACTTCTGTGATGCTTATCATTTGGACCACGTCAGGAGTAAGTGCCACCTCCCAATCCAGGGGGATCCACGGAGCATTCTGGAAGCTGCAGCTGCTTTACTTGAGCACCCGGCTGTCTGACTCTGGGTCATCCAGGTTGTGACATCTTGACTGAGTCATCGGCCTGGTGTCCGAAGCTGGCGGATGGTCCTGTCACCCTCTAAGCACCACGCAGAGCTCCTGCTCCCCAGGTGCCTGCCCGATGGCGGAGGCTGCCGTGGCTGCCCCTCAGCAGATCCTGAGATCCCGTGTCGATGGCACAGAGCAGAGAGCCGAGAGGCAGGCCACAGGGTAGGAAGAGTCCAGGTACAGTAGAGGTGCCTTTGTACACGAGGCCGGGATGGATGGCTCTCTCCACCGAGGACGCTGCAGCCCTTGACTTTTTGGAGGAAAAAGGAAGTTTGAAAACTCCTGCACATTTAGTAAAGAAAATTCTAAATCAATTAAAGATGTAAGGGTTACAAAATTGAAATCCTAAATATCCTAGAATATACAGGTGCATATTTAGCTGATCGTTCAAAACTTAGCAAGCACAAGCCATAAATAGAAGAATAACCCTGAGCAAATTAAAACATAAAACTTGTATATGCCAAAAATTATCATCATCAAAATTTCAAAATGAACTGCAAAGAAAATATTTTACAAAAGATCAGTATTCTTACTAGACAAAGAGCCATTAATAACAGAAAAAGGACAGATACCCAACAGAAATTATGGGGCAAAAACACGAATTCACGAAAGAAGAAATTCACTGGGCCAATAGACATGAAAAAATGTTGAACTTCAACAAGAATCCAAGAATTTAAAAATAAAACAGGAACATACTCTTTTTATTAAATTTGGAAATAATTATTATAATCCCCGTACAGAGTTTGTCTCTCCCAGCAGGAAGATAAATGACACAGTCTTTCTAAAGAGCTTTTGATGACAGGTAAGAAAAGATTTCAAAGTTGGAAATACCCTTTGAGTGAACAATTCCAGTTTTAGGAATTTTCTTCAGTGAATCATTGTGGCCTCTGCCTAGCAACAAAGAAATTCATCTCGGCTGCGTTTAGTGTTGGTGAAAAGTGTCAAGTGACCTAAATATCCCGGAGGTCAGTGAGGTACATTGTGATTCATTCGTACGATGAAACACCATGCAGTCAGAAAACCTCATGCTATGAACGGATGTTTAATAATGTGGGGGGAATGGTTTCAAAACAGAACCGATCATATGACCCCAGGCTGGAAAATCAAAGTTTGGGTGTCGCAGAGAGAAGCCAGGATGGATGCCTATACCAAAATTTTGTGAAAGAGCTTGCTTTCCTTCATTTTCCAAAATTTCTATCTTCCCAACGTCATGCGTCACTTTTGCCTCGAGGAAAGCTTTACACACCAAGGTTGTCCGTGCATTTAAAAGGTAGAGTTGCCGGCCCACCAGCCACCCTGTCAGGTACCTGCACACAGTGCATTTAATGTGCCGATGAATGCGATGCTTTCTTCCGGAATTTGCTAACATGGCCCGGCTCAGCCCCCAGGTAGGGAGCTTCCCTTTGTCGAAGAGGCCTGTGTAGCTTTCAGCTTTCCTGGCACCGCCTGCCATGCGCTGCATGGACCTCTGTCACCCTCCGTTAGATTTCAGCATCCCCGTTTGCTGTTATTTTTCAATCCTCTCTAGGGATCTGTGGATATATGATCTTAAATCTTAAGCCACTTCCCATTTGAGGAAGCTCGTCCCTAACCCGAACTGAGAGGTCTCCGCCACTGAGCAACCCGGAGCCCCCCCTTGAACTCTGGGGCTTTGCGTTCACTTTTCGCTGGGATCCGCCTTCACTGGCCTCCCTGGCTCCTGGCGTTTCCTTGTGAGTGGGGAGCGTTCAGGTCCAGGGGGGTTGGCCACGGTCCCAGGGCACCGTGGGGGGGTCACTGCTACAGGGCAGCCCTGCGAGCTGGTCCTCCAGACCCCTGACCCAGGCACTCCCGCCTCCTCGGGCCCTCTGCATCGTGAGGTGGCCCCTCCCGGGGGCCCCAGTCTCCCCTGGGCGGGAGCCACAGGCTCAATCCTTTCAGATTCGCAGCCATCACCTAATTAGCTCTGGGCTTCTCCTCTTTCACACCCTGGCTGCCTTGGATGCGTGGTTCTTGCAAATTCTGGGACCACATTTCCAGATGACCAGATCCCTTTTAGAAAGAGGATGGAAATATTTCCCCGTGGCCCTCAGCACGGGCGGAAAGGTCCAGGAGGAGCCCGGAGGCTCTGGTTCCCGGGTGTCCCAACGGAGCGTTCAGTCCTCTCCCCGGAGCACCCTGAGCTGCGAGCCGGGCTTCCACGGGCGACTGGAGACGGCGCCACTTTGGAGAGAGGAGAAACCGAGAGCTTAACGGGCGGGGTTAGTTCCCACCTGGGCTGACTGGGAGCATCCTGACTCACCTGGCGTTTTGTCTTCTGGCTGCACCACGAAAAGAGCAGGAAGGCTTGGCTGGGGCGTGCCAGGAGCACAGGGCAGGAGACAGCGCCCGGCTCCAAGGGGCACCCACCTGGCCAGTGGCCCGGGGCTGGCCTGGGGCGGGAGCGCAGGGCGCAGGGCGGGGGCCAGGCCGGGCAGAGAGGCTGGTGCCTGCGGGGGACTGGGGGCCCTCTCGTGGGCATCGGGGTGGGGGTTGCTGGACTGAGGCCCACCCTGGCCTGGGCCCAAACTGACCCAGGGTCTGCCTGGCTCAAACCCACCCTGGCCCAGCGTCCACCTGGCCTGGCCTGCGTGGGCACACGAGGAGCCCCTGAGCTGCACACCACCCCATCGCCAGCACCTCTGTGCCCCCTGCAGTGTGTGCTGGGGACGGTCCCCGGTCCCCTTCTCTGGATGTGCTGGAAGGAAGGGGCGCCTCCATAGGACCCCCTTTGGGAGAGGACCCATAGGCCGCCTCTGCACACGGACCTCGGGGTGCAGCCCGATGGCACGGCCGAGCCCGCACGGCAGGGCTTGGTCTGCCTGGCCCTCCCAGGCCTGGCTGGAGAGGAGGGTTGCCTTGAGGAGCTGCCCGGGCAGGGGGGCCTCTCTCTTCACCTGCAAACAGGTGTAGCAGCAGCAAAGCCACGTTCGCCCTGCCAAACCGGGCAGCCGTGATGAGAGCGAGGAGCCCTTGGCCGTGCCTCGTGATCCTTCACTGCTCCTGCAAGCAGCATTATTTTACTCCAGACAACCCAGGGAGGTTGGTGCAATTACTCTCTTTTCACAGGTGGGGAAACTGAGGCACATCTAGCAGTGGACAGAGCCAGGAGGCCTGGTCCCAGGGCCTGTGCCTTCAGCACAGCTGACCAAGGCATGAGGTTCCCCTTCATGTCAAGTGATAGCTCAGGTCCTGTTTCTTGGAAATGTTCTTCCACCGTGCATCTCTATTTCAAACAAAAGTGGACAGCTGCCAGCACACGGAGAAGGGGGGCTCCCTGGAGAGGCGGAGGGAGCGTGGTGGGGTCCCGCTGGGCCCCTGCAGGCACCCCCGAGGCCCTGCTCACGGCTCCCCATGGCCCCACCGTTCACTGCCAGGTGAGGCTGGCGTTGCGCCCTAGGCTGCCCGGCGCCCCTGTGCATCCATTGTCGGGGTCCACCAAGGCAGGCGGAGGAGCCGCCAGGTGCAGAAAGGGCAGGGTGCATGGCTTGGCTCCGAGCACCAGCGAAGGCGCTGAGCTTCCCAGGGGAAGCGGGGATGAGTTACTTGGTGCTAGGGGTCTGCTCGTTTTCCTGCCCACTCCCCCTTCCCGCCAGCCTAGGCCCCTTACGGTGGGGGGTGTAAGTAACTGAGCAGGTCAGTGCCCTCCGTCAGCGCAGTGCCCTCCACACCCCATGCAGCACTGGTGCGTGATCCAACTGCACTTCCCAGGGCGAAACATCCTGTCAGCTCTGCCAGGCCCAGCAGGGCAGAGCGAGTCTCGCTCCGGAACCCTGTGTCCCACCCCTTGGCCAGGGCCACCTCCCCGAGACGCAGGCCCGGCCTCGTCACTTACACTGCGAGTGGAATGGTGCGTGCAGGGTTCCACGGGGTTTCTGGGTTTCCTGGGTCCTGGCCACGGTCCCCACCTTGGGCCCGTAGGACAGCGAGACCCCAGGTTCTTTGCATGTCAGAATGCACGTTTGCTGGACGCGGGAGTGCGGGTGTGGGTCTGCGGGAGGACCCTCGGCCTCCCTGGCACGCACACCGAGAAATGATGTTGCATCTGTGACGTGAAAACCCGTTTCCTTCTATGGCAGGAAGAAGTATTTGTGATTTATAATTCCCAGGGCGCCCTCAGAGGAGAACACTCCTGGCAGCTTGTGTCTGCTGAGAACAAAAGTCGTGCTCGTCCTGTGAGGGTCTTTGCCACCGACAAGCCTGTGAATGCTGGAGGGAAGGCTGCAAAATGGGGGGCCAGGACCCCTAGGTGGCTCTGTGTGGAAGAAAAGGGGTGGGGGAGAGGGGGAGGGATGGAGAGAGAGAGAGAAGATGAGAGGGAGAGAGACAAGGAGAGACAAGGAGAGAGGGGAAAGGAGGGAGGGAGAGGGCGGGGGAGGGGGGAGAGCAGGGAGAAAGACGAGAGAGAGGAAGGGAGGGAGAGAAGATGAGAGAGGGACAGAGACAGACAGGGAGAGGGGAAGGGAGGGAGGGAGGGAGAGGTAAAGAAAGAGAAGAGGGAAAAAGACAGAGAGGGAGAGAGGGAGGG
>JAKSZT010053930.1:1183083-1238622 GCA_026826555.1 Tolypeutes matacus | reverse complement strand
TGGGAGACTGCACTGTGGTGATTATCTCCCCCACGTGAACACACATTCACAAGTACACAACACACTTATGCACTCACACACTCTACACACATCATACTCGTTCACTTGTGCACATTCACACAACCACAAACACCTGCGTGCACACTCGCACACGCATGCATGCACTCAGTGAACACCTGCTTCTCCCCTGGCTCCGTGTAGTGACCCCGGGGTGCGGGCACAATAAAGAGTGGTCCCAGCCCGGCTCCCGGCTTGGGGTGGCCGAGTGGGAGCTGCGGTGGGAGGAGGGTCGCGGCCCGTGACCTTCAACAGAACAAGGATCCTCCCTGGTGCTGAAGAGCCCTCCCTTCCCCCTCCCCAGGACGGGCCCCCAACAGTGTGCACGGAAGGTGAAGGGTGAAGGCACGGGGGCGGCTGCTCCCGCGTGCAGATGCCCCGAAACCGGGAACTGGGTGCGGGCACGTGCTCACCAGGAAGGGCAGAGGCCAGCGTGGAGGCGGCCTTTCCAGGGGCCACGGCACCCCCCAAGGGCCTGGCGGGCCAAGGAGGTGGTGCCGGGAGGCCGAGGAACACGGAGCTCGGAACGTGCGCTTGGCAGGAACGCGGCGCGAGGGAGCGCAGCAGACATGTAAGGAATGAACGATGCGATGAATGAATGAATGGCAGTGAACGTTTCCAGGAAAATTGCAGTCCCGGGAAGGAGCTAGCGTTACCCCAGCCCCTCCAGACGAGGTGACCAGCACTACAGCTGGAGGGGCAGCCTGCATCCCCCGGCACTGGGGTGCCGGGCCCGGCGGACCCCGGGTCGCCTGGAAACCTAGCTGGCCTCTCTGAGATGAAGCCGCCGCGCCCTGGCCAGCTGCCCGGGCCTGGCTGTGGTGTCTGGGCAGCCTGCTCTGGGTTGGGGGTCCTGTCCCTTGCTGCCCTCACACGTGGCCGGCCGGCTCAGGTACAGTGTGGACGAGGACGTATCCTGGCCTCGGCAGCACAGGGCTGGGACTGGAGACCGTCCTGCGACAGCGGGGGGTGCGTCTTCTCTGTGCTCTGTGGCAGCAGGAAGTGGTCTCCGAGGGGTTAGGGGGAATCAGACCACTTCTGAGCTGGCTGGTGGCCGGGCCAGGCCGGGAACCAGGCCTCCCTCCCCCCGGCCCCACGGCCAGTACCGCGTTCCCGGCCTCGAGGAGAGAGCAGCCGCCGCCCTGGGCGCCCAGGCCGCGTGAGTCGCTGCAGGCCCCACTGCTCGGAGGCCATCGCAATGGCTCAGGTGGCCTGGGCTGGCCAGGCTGCGTCCCGGGCCTCCCACTGGGGGCAGCCTGGCGCCGGGGTTGGCGTCGGTCAAGGCGGTGACGCTCGTGTTGTTGGGTGGACGGTCAGCTCCACGGGCTGCTCCAGGCTGTGCAGGTGGACGTGGGGTGCAAACGCCTGACTCTGGCTTCCCTGCTGAAAACGAGGCTAGGGAGGGCTCCACAGGGGACAAGCCATCGGGTGCCTGCAAAGCCCTGGAAAAGAGGAGGGCGTGGACTTTTCCTACAATTCCAAAGGCGACAAGGAGGGCTTTTAACCAAGGGATTGCAGAAGCAGTGCTGGCTGCTAATGCCGCAGGGATGGGCTTTTACACTTTTAAAAAGAAAAATCTGGGATTTCTCAAGCAAATGTTTGGGAGCCGCTCCTGCTGTATTGCCTGGAAGACAAATGGCTCCGGGGCAGGGGTCTGTCCTGCCTGCCCACCCTTTCCACGAGCTGCTGGTATCACGTGCCACTGAGGGTCCCAGTCAGGGGTCTCGGGTCAGCTCTGGCTGCTTGGGGCTGACTTTTGTGCCTCCCGACTTGGAGGCTGTCCCAGGTGAGGGCGTTTTGATGGATCACTTGACCCTTCACCCAGGGGTGGGTGCTGTGGGCTTCCAGGAGATGAGGCTGCACGTTGTCTCGGGCGGTGGGGCCAGGACCAGGGCCCGGGCCACCCTGGGGACTTGTCGGGTCAGAAGAGTGGCAGGGGCTGCAGCTGCACTGGCCGGCACCTGTCAGGGCTTCTGGTACCTTCTAATTGGAAGCGGAGCTCACAAGTTTCAAAGAGAAAGTTGAGTCCATACCCTTGCAGATGTTGAGGCCAGGGAATGCCTTTCTGTTTGTCTGCATTTGGATTTAGTAACTTTTTGGTCACCACTGGAGGGAAGGGTGATGCTCTTTGTTTTCTAGGATTTGGTTTAAATACTGAACTTGATGCAGACATGACTCTTCAAAGTCCAGGTTTCAGATTTTCCTGGAACTATAAATGATTAAGCTGCATATAGCAAAGAGGAGAATGGGGCATAGCCAGGAAGCAGACCTCTGGCGGTCCAGTGGATGCCCATTAAACTTTGGCACCTGGGTGGTTTGCAGGTGGAGGGCCAGTGGCTCCTCCCTTCTACAGATGTGAGATAGAAGGTCTCGGACATAAGGGCTGAGAGCAGACACTCAGCGGATGGTTTAGAATAGGTAGTGTTATGTGATGGAGCAAATCGTTCAGAGCCCTTTGTTCTTGTAAACACATTTACTGAGCACTGACTGTTTTCAGCTTTCATGTTTGGTGGCGGAGGCATAAAGATGGTAAAATGATTGTGACTTGGTCTCCCCATGGGCAATTCGCCATCCAGTGGGGAGACAGCTATGTCAGCAGCCACCCCAAACCCCATGTGTTCATGTTGTGTGACAGTGGTTTGCAAAGAAAGAAGATATGGGTCCGTTTTCCAGGACACAATGGGAAGGCCAGACAGAGGGGTGCCTGCCAGAGGATTTGGTTATTCATTCAACAAACACTTGTTGAGCGCCCCCTCTGTTCACACCCCACACTAGACATCTGGATACAGTGGGGAAAAATCGCAATGAGATACCCACCACGGTGGTGCTTTCCATGGAGAGTGAGTAGCGGACAGTCAGTGCATAAATAAGGTGATACAATGTTGGCCATCACACATGGTGTGATGAGGAATAAAGCAGGGAAGGGATGAGGAAGCTGCCACTCACGTCTTCTCCAAAGTGCGTGGTGCTTGAGCCGAGAGCTAAGTGGAGTGAGGGGCTGAGCTTGCCAAAGCCTGGGATTGGCAGGCCTGTGCCAGGCATGATAGAACACCAGGTGGACACAAAGTGGGGGGCATGAGAGTGCCCGAGCATCGGATGTGCATGGAGTGGGGGGAGGGACTTGAGGGGCGCAGGGGAGGAGAGAAGCGAGCTATAAAGAGGGAGGGCATCCTAGAGTTCTACAAAGTCAGACGTATTTAGGAAGACAGATGCCGTGCACAAGAACACCGGATGCTAAACCAGATATAAGACCCCTACTTCCCTGAGTCTGAGTGCACCAGGCCAGGCGAGGGCAGAAGGGAAACTAGACCAAAAGTCGGATAATAGTCAAAGCAGTCCCATTTGTCTTGGAACGATTTGATAAGCGGACCCATAAGGGATGTTCTGGACATCTCAACGCCAAAAACAAAATAATGAAATATGCTTGTGAAGGTCTTGCTCAAGAGAAGCTGGAAGCCTTTAATACTCTTCCGCTTACTGTCCCTGTCTCCCAACTCACCGTGGCAACGGGGCCTCTCCACTTGCCGATTGGTATTTTTTCCCAGGGAAAAGCGTAATGAAGTCTTACGCCTCTCTGGGTGGCAGGCTGTGTCTTCGAGAAGTTAGCTGTTTGGAATCAGGGACACGAGACAAGCTCGTGTTGGTAGATGAAGGGCCCAGGTTCTCTGTGCACCTCGCTCTTCCCCACCAAATGGGGGCCAGGACGGGCGACTTAGGGGGGCTCCTGGCCACTAGCTTTCAAGGGAAACCCAACTGCACAGATGCCTTCTTGAAGTACGCGTGCATTCCTAAATCCAATTTGCTTCAAGAATGCAACTTTCCAGCTTAATTGCACATGCAGGATCCCTCTTCTCTCCGATGTTACTGGCGCTACATATCTAATTTGTTACCCATTGCTCCTCTTGTGCAAAAGAATGAAAACAACCTAAGGATGCAGGCCAGTGAGCCTGCATTATCCCTGTGTTTCTACAGAAAAAAAAAGAAGCTGAGTTTTTAAAAGGATTTGTATTGGGCTTGGGTCGTGAACTACTGACTGACTCTCTCCTTGCTGGACGCCAACCAGTCTGCTCCCCACCAGCCTGGGTGAGGTTGACCAGATGGCCGTTCTGGGGAGCTCTGCAGCAGCTGAACCCTTGTGGGGTGAGATCAAGTGGGATGCACAGGCAGAGTCTGCAGTGGGGATTCGGGGAGCCTCAGTAGTTCAAAACAGCCCTTACTCCTAAGAATTTCAAAATTGAAAAGAGCGAAGCATAGGAAAAGATGATGATAAAGTGTTCCATGAACTACCTCCAAAAGAGATGTCAGGCCCAAAGCATTTTCTGTGTCGGTGGAGGCTTCGCCCTTTCAAGGAGCATTCATGTGGTCATTTGCTGTCACCAGCCAGCCAGCTCTGCCCAGGGCCCCAGGGTGCAGCTGAGCGTGCAGCGGGTGGCAGCAGGATATAACCAATTAGGTCATGTAATGAAACAAAAGACGCGTATTACTCAGGGTTCTTCAGAGAAACGGAACCAACATACGATTATGCAAATATTGTGAGATTTAGTATAGAAATTGGCTCGTGTGACAGTGGGGATGGGCAAGTCTGAATTCCGTAGGGCAGGCCACAATTTGGGAACCCTGGTGAATTCCCTGGGAAAAGCTGGCTGGCTGAGTAGAGATGGGAATTCTTCCTTCTGACTACTGAAACCATTTCTTCTTCTTTTAAGGCCTCCAGCTGATTGGATGAGACGTCTCTCATTGTAGATTTTGATTGTAAACGCAATTAGCCATAGATGCAATCCACTGACTGATGCTTTAAATCCACGAAATATCTTCACTGTAACCATCAGGTCAGTGCTTGCTTGACCCAAAAACTGGATATCATCACCTGGCCAGGTTGGCACCTGAACTTCACCATCACAGATGCCATTCACAGAAACAAGAGTTTTACAAAATCTGATATGCACTTAATGAGCAATGTGGAGGAGTTTTATGAAGAAAAGTCTCTTAGCTATGAAAACAGAATATTTTCATAAAGGGTAAGCCCTACTAACAATGAGGCTGTATGGAAATACGTATTACTGTGAACATGTCAGTTCTCCCCAAATCGATTAATATGTTTAATATGATTTTTAATTCAACAAAATTATTCTAAGGAACGTGGGGAAGACTAAGGCAGCAGATATATCCAAGCGGTTCATGAAAAGAAAAGAAACGAGGAAGGACGTGCGCTACCAGATTTTCAAGCCCCAGTATGAAAATGGTGGTGGTACGAGTTGAGAGCTAGACAGAAAACTGAATGGAATGGAGTGTTAGATAGCTCAGAAACAGCCCCAATATCTGTCGCCCTCAGGTCCAAGGTGAAGGGACAGGCCCTATAAATGACCGCGCACGTCCTCTGTTAGTTGTAAATAACCGGGCTCTGGCAGTGCCCTCCCCTGCTGCCGCTGCCTTGTCCATTGTCCAGCCTCTAAATAGTTAATGCCTGGACCTCTGTGCCCTCCGTGGGGGCTCAGGACCTCAGCCCGCAAAGTCCAACTACCAGGGTCCCTCCGAAGCACTTGTGGACAGCCCACGAGTTGCCTTTTCCACGTCTTGTTCCACCTTACTTTTCCCTACGGTTTTCTGATCTAGGTCAAATGGCAGCCATCCTGAAAAGAGAGAGGGCCTCCTCACTCTGACCTTGTTGAGGCCGTGGCAATCTGTAGACCTGCCCAGCGGACCAGGGGCTCAGCGGACGGGCCGCAGCAGCCTGGGTCCTGGTGGACTCCTGCAGCCGCAGGAGTGTGACGTTTTTTCCAGAGGAAGTGGCACCCCCCAGTTTAACGGGGAGCCTGTGCCTTCAGGAGTGAACTCACAGGTGGAGCTCTTCGACCCGGGTCTCCGTAGCTGTCTGCAGCCAAGGGTAGCAGATTCGAGGGGAGAGAAAGGGGCCCTGGGAGGGGCCTCCGGCCGGCAGCGCCTGGCTCTCTCTTCGCAGCCCCCCAGCCTTAGCGGCTGCCCTTTCCTTGGAAGGGCCCTCAGTTGTTCCTTGGGAAGCTGACTCAGGAATTGGTCTGTTCAGCATACGGAATGAGGGCCTGTGATGGTGTGGAGACAGGCTGAGGGGGAAACGGTACAGTACCTGGCCGCGCCAGCGGGGCCCTGCTCAGGGGAAGCAGCGGGCAGCGCAGAGGCCGCAGGCGGCGCCCGGCACCGTCCCGCGCGGCAGCAAGCGGGTCCCGGGCCCTTGGCGTCCGGACGTGGGTCTTCCCAGGCGCTCCCCCAGCCGACACCGTGCACCCCTCCACGGCGGGGGCCTGCCCTTGCCTGCCCTGGGCCCCGGCGTCCTCTCGGCGAGGTGGGCATCCTCCTCAGGAGGGGGCATGCCGGCACCGTCCGGGTGCCCCCTTTGCGCTCCGGAGCACCCCACTTTAGAGGGCTGTCAAGCACGTGCACATGCACACGCGTGCACACCCCCTCCTGCCGGGGCTCCAGGGCATCTTGCGGCGCCCTGCCGGTACCTTGGGTGGGGGCTGTGCTGCTAGGGTTCCTAGGGGGTTTTCTACCCCCCCACCCTGCTCCACCCCCGCCCCCAGCCCCACTCCAACATGCCCAGCTCCGAGGCTTGCAGGGGAAGGGGCTGCAGGGAGGGAGGGAGTCGAGTGAACTCCCCAGAGAGGGCGGCTCGGACAGCGCATCGGAGGGCACGGAAAGAAATGGGGCCATCGCCAGCAGTGCTGGCATCTAAATAATTTTAGAATAAATAAACTATAAACTAAAACACTGTAAATAATAATAAACTAATAATAATTATTGAATGAGCAGTGAGGGCCGTGGTGAAGCCGGGCACTGAGTGAAGGGCACGAGCGCGGCTGTATTATATATTGGGGGCCCCTCTGTCCTGGGGCCCCTCATCTCCCTGGCCACCCACTCACTTGCTCACGCTTGCTCCTTCGCACTTGCTCACTCACACTTGCTTGCTCACTTGCACTTTTGCTCACTCACATTCTTGCTCGCTCACTTGCTCACACTCGCTCACACTTGTTTGCTCACTCACACTCGCTCACTTGCTCACACTTGCCTGCTCACTCTCCTTGGCTCACTTGCACTCTTGCTGACTCCCTCCATCACTTGCTGATGCCCTCGGCCTGCCCAGTCTCAGGGCGCTGTGTCCCCGGCAGCAGGGGAGAGTCCTGCAGACCCTGAGTGGCCTTCCCCCTGGAGAGGACGGGGGACTCCGAGCTCCGGAGCTAGTGCCCCCATCTCAGTGCAGCTCGTTCCAGTGTCACCCGTGTCTGGTCCTGCGCTCGCCCCAGGGGAGCTCTGCGTCCAGAAATATTTATGCCCCTGCGCCGGCCGACGGGGTGACGTGGAGCTCGGGGAGGAGAAGGGCCCACCACCAGGCACCGGGCTCACCGTCTGTGCTCCTTCAGAGCTCACAGCCACTGCAGGTGAGGGGTCCTGGATGAGGACACCAGCTCCCCGCCCTCGCTGTCGCTCACACTCACACACTCTCTGTCTCCATCTCTCACTCACACACACACTTTCTCTCTTTCACACACACTCTGTGTCCGTGTTTCTGTCATACTCACACACTCACACACTCACACACATGCATACACACTCCCTCTCTGTGTCTCCAGCTCTCTCTCACACATGCATGCACACTCTCAGCTCTCTTGCATGGCAAGTGTGCATTTGAGTCCAGGCCTCTGGCTCCTGAGTCCCATCCTTTCCTCTTCTAGAAAAGCTGGTTTCCTTCTCCTCCCAGCGGCAGCCTTGGTACCCCCAGCCCCTGGGCTGCTGTCTTGGATGTGACTGGCCATTTCTGTGTTTTCCAGTGAGCATGGGAGTCCCTGACTTTCACCGCCATCACCGTGGCGACCAGTATCCGCTGGCGTTTTGGGACCCCTGAGGCCTTCGAATGAGCTGATGGCTGGGAAACAGATTAGGGTGTTATTTTTCCTCTCTTGTGCTCCAGCCCAAACACAGATGAAAAAGCCTGGTGCAACTCCCCATGCCATTGTGCCCAGCCTTACAAACCGGACAGTCTTCTAGAAGCATGTGTCAATTTAATTTGGGCCGCGTTGACTCATGTTATTAGCATTCAAGAGCTTCGTTGCCTTGCCTCTGGTGGAGGTGGCTGGAGTCGCTGACACTTCAGCCTCGCTTCCTCCAGTCTCTGCCTCTCCACCAAACATGCGGGCATCTGTAAAAACACTTAAAGTCATGAGGAAAACTCCTTGAAAGGAGAAAATTCGCTTGTGACTTACGAGTTCATTTTGTTCCCTGATTAGGGACTGGCTGAGAACGTGTCTGCTTCGAGGACTGCGAAGTGGTAATTCCCTTTTAAAAGTCCTCCGAGAGCAAAGCTTCTTTCGACAGAAATAAACGATGCTTTCTGAGGAGCTCTTTGGAAGCCTGGGGACCGTCCCAGCGGCCCAGGAGCGGTCAGTGGTGATGGTGGTTGAGGGACAGTTGGACTCCGTCCAGCTCTGCGTGTTCCAGGTGATCAGGGATGGAAAGTCTGAGCCCCTGGACTTTACAGCAGGCCTTGGCATCCTCCCCAGGTGCGCGGTGGCCCAGTGTGGATGGGGAGAGGCTTGTCCTCTGCGGTCAGTGAGAGGGCAGACATGGGCTTTGAGTGAGAGGTCCATCCCACGCCGAGGCCTTGAGCCGAGGGGGTTCACACGAGGGCTGGACACCCTCTGGTCAGGAGGGTCAAGCCGTCAGGGGCAGGAAGATCGTGGACTTCAGAGACTCTTTGCTTCAGGTGCTAATTCCTCTGAGACCCGAGCAAGGCTTCCACGGCTTGGGACCTCCGTCTTCAGCACTGCTGCTTGCTCGTGTGGTGCTTGAAGTGCCCTGGGGGCAAGTGCCATCTTTAGGCCGGTCTTATCTCAGTGCATGGACTGGGATGGCAAAATGTTTCTTCCGCCGGAGGCAGATGCCCCTTGAGAGTTGTGTGTCGTGGAGCGCCATGGGAATCTGTGGACACGAGGAGCCAGCCCCGTCACGCCCTACCTTAGACAGGTTCTTTGAACCACCTGGCTCAGTTTCTAAATTCTCTGCTGATTTTAAATCCATTCACACTCTCCCCTGCAGCTGCTCGTCTCGGAGGAGCCGAGCTGACTTACTTGACATTAAACAGGAAAAATAGAGAGAAAACAGAAAGTGAAGGGAGAAGGGACGAGAGGCCTAGAGAGGCAAAGCCACGCCGAGCTAGCCGAGCCCGTCCTTCATCGCTCGTGACCCTTTAATTCCAACCGAAGTTAAAGGATTGGGATTTTGAAGACAACTGAGGCAAGTGATTCAGCATTTGAGCAAAAGCGTTTTCTAAGAGTCTGGCTGGAAGAGATCTCTAGAACACAAGGCCAGTTAAAAAAGTCGTGTTCCCAGTGCCAAGGGCGTGTGGGCAGGGCCGCGAAGAGGACGTGCTGATTTTGTGCCTTGTGGAACGGGAGGCGGTTTCCAGGAATGAAAAGCCAACAGAGTTCTGTTTTCACTGGTTTCTCGGCTGTAAGATGTGCATAATTGTGGTTTTTCTCTCCTTTTGCATCTGCAAGACTTCAGCAGTGATGGCCGATAAGCGCTGCTCCAGCAAGGCCAGACAGCCCTGCGCGCCGGTGTCTGCTTTCAGTCTGTCCTGACCCACGGCAGTAAGTGCAAGCAGCCTTTTCCCCTGTGCTCCTCTGAATTCCTTCTGGCCTTCATCGTCCCTTCAACCCAGCGCTTTACCCGACAAGGCACTGGGAGTCGTCACAGTGCTAACCGTTTTCTGGGAAAATACAGTGCCCACACCCATAAACCAAGTCTCTACAGCAGGTCCAGCAGATGTCAGCTGCGCCCACAGTCCAAAGGGCGGCTGAGCCCTCACGTTTACCCTGGGGACCTGAGGCCAAGAGATCTCGGGCAGGCCTCATTTCCCTCTGAGAGAAGTGATGTCCAGCTTGAGCATGGGATGAGGGGAAGGCGTTTCCGTTTGCTAAGTGCTACTGGCAGCAATATACCAGAAATGGGTTGACTTTTACAGTGAGGACTTATTAGGTTAAAAGCTTCCAGTTCTGAGGCCATGAAAGTGTCCAAGTCAAGGCATCATCAGGGTCTTCCCGAGCTCAGCTGTGGGCATTCAGGCGCATGGCGGCATCTGCTCATCTCTCCCCTTTTCTGTGGTCCTTGTTGAGTTCAGCTTCTGGCTCCCAGGGTCTTCTCTCTCAGCTTCTGAGTTCCTCTCTGACTCTGCAACTTTTTCCTCTGAACCTGTGGCTTTTTATTCCTCCATTTATAAAGGACTCCAGCAAGAGGATTAAGATCCACCCTGGATCACGCAATCTAATCAAAGGCCCTTCCTGAAGTAATTTAATCAAAAGGTCTCACCTACAGTAGGTTTACACTCACAGGAATGGATTAGCTTTAAGAATAGGATTTTCTGAAGTCCACAAAAGCTTCAAGCTGCCACACAGTGTCATGCAGATAAAAAGTGCAAAGGCGAGATGGGAGGGTGTCGTTTGTCAGGCCTTGTATATGCTCCCATTGCAAAGTAGCCTTCGGTCCTAGAGCAAGTTCTAGAAGGAAGTCCCCAGCGATTCTTGGCGCTGGGCCCCTCCCCTGCCCTGTCTTTAGGTTTAGGCTCAGGAGAAGGCCCTGTGCAGCGGGACTGCTGATGCACAGCTTCAAGGGCTGTTGTCACCTGGCACATTCCACCAGGCAGGGCTCCTGCCTGGGTGCCGAGACGTAAGGCACAGGTGAGGCGGATGTAAACATCGCCTTCATTACTGATGGAGGCTAAGTGGAAGGGCGTAGCTGATGACTGTCCCCATCAAGCCTTCTCACTGCTCAGCCCCTGCAGAGCTGGACCGAGGCCTTCCCAGAGCCAGGGAGTGGGGTGGGGGCTGCCCGCAGAGGAAGCAGGCACTGCCGGAAAATGCCGCAGAAAGTTCCCTCCTAGAAGAAGACACGGGGTGCTGAGCTAAGCACATCTCAGGCAGGTCGCTGTGCCTCCCCGGGGAGGGTAAAGATTTAGGGCAGGGAGAGGCCACAGCTTTTATCGGTTGTGCTTCCTCCGTGTGGAAGAAACCATTGGCAGTAGGGGAAATGGCGTGAAGATGCAATTCCCTGAGAAGCTCAGGGCCATTTGGGGTCAGGCCTGGTTCCCTGGTTCACCAGAACCTTCCCCTGCTTGTCCCAGCCTGCAGAGCCCTCCCAGATGGTGGCGGTGGTGGAGAAGCTGTGCCACCTGGCCTTTGCAGTCAGAGGCGATTCCTGCGCCGGAGCGATGGATGTGTGGCGTGGGGCGGGGGGGCCACCTCCCTTCCAGGGCCCAGCCCAGTGCGTTGCAGAAGCCCTGACCCCTGCCCACTCATTCGGTCCAGTCACAGTGGAGGAAGGTGGAAACCTGGCCTTCCATGGCGTTGCTGAGTGCATTTGACCAAGGACAGTACGCGGCAGAGAGATCTGCCTTTACTGCCCCCGAGGCCCTCACTGTCTGCCACGTCAGCCCACGGCACCCCACGGCACCCCACAAGATGTCTAGGCCTGGACCCTTTATTTTGCCTGTGTCTCCAGGGCACTTGGTGCCTGTTAGCTGAGCAGGTGTGTTTGGTGATATTGAGAGTGATGGTAAGAATTCACCATCAAGATCTCTGGGAATCCAGCAAACCATATTTTAAATGCCCTGGACAGCTCTAGGGAAGGAAGGGGGATATTACTGGAACATTTTAGGATCACGTCCTAAAGGAGACCAAAGTGTTTTTTACATTTTAAAAGTATATTTGTAATTTTGGCTTAAAATCATGTTATGAATGACTTTTACGTGAAGATGTAAAGTATGTCATGAGCTTTACTATAAAAATGAGCAGAACAGCTCCTTGTTTTACCACCTGCCAAGACCCTCTTCTGGGATCTGAGTCTCTAGCTGCCCCTGAACCCCCATAAATATCCAAGGACACAGATCTATTTAGTGCTAATTAGGTCTTCAAACTCAACAATTAAGACATTCAAAATTCAAGCTGGACTGCACTGGGGGAAAAGTGGTTTGTTTCCGCATCCTTTTAGCTTGTTAAAATTTTTCTTTTATGGTTTTCTAGTCCATGAGTACAAGGTCTGAGGGAGAATCCAAATTTCTTTCCAGAAGAGGCCGTATGGATGCTGGCACTTTAAAGATGAGCACGTATGTATGAGGTAATCCCTCCTCCAACCAGGACTTGACTTCACCTTACCCAAATTTGAGAATGTAGCCCCTGGGCGTGCACGTCGCTGCAAGCCGCCATCTTTGTGCCATGTCCACTCAGTGCAACAGGTGATTGTGGGTGAGGCCTGTGAGCTGAGCACAGGAGTAGGAGGTTGTGGGGCGGGCGGTAGCGGTGTGGCCCTGGAAGTGTCATGTGTTGAGTCACGGAGCTTTGGTTTTCAGCACAGCTTCCCAGCAGCCAGAAACTCTTCCCACTGAGATTTCAAATGACCTCCCATTGCCAGAAGAGGTGCAGACACTGCAGAGCACACAGGTAAAGGGGGGAAGCGTTTGTTGAGGAAGCAGCGTTTTGTTGGGGCAGCCCTGCAGACCTGACTTGGTGTAAATGTGTGAGCATCGTCTGAGATGCGAAGAGGGCTTCATGTGCAAACATCTTGGATTTTTCTCCAGAGTGCAGCAGATGAGCCTTCACAAAAGCCTTGGGCCATCAAGGGGTGACACATAAATACATTTCACCATGAAGAGCCTCTGGAAGCCATAGATGCCCAATGGAACCTTCACGGGAACGGCCCCTTGGGCTCTCCCGAGCATGAAGCAGTCCCTGGCTTGGAGGAGGAGAGGACACAGGGGGTGGCATTTCCCAGCCATAACAACCGCCTGCTCTCTCTTCCACCACCATCTAGATCCAGCATCATCCTTTATAAAACATGGATGTAGGGTAATGCACAGGACCCCTTTGTACCAATTTAGGGCGTACAGATGTCATTATGCTCATTTCACTTCAGTGTTTCCTCCTTATTGTTGATTTTAGTGAGCATTTTTAAAAAGTTAAATCATTTCACTGGTTTGTTCATCTTGCTCCCCACATGTTTTCTTCCTCATAATACTTGATGTTCCCAACCATAATTCCACAATTTTCAGGAATCTAATCCTTGCATTTGGCAGAGATGCGTGTGTTGAAATTATCAAAGGGAGTTTCTCAAGGGAACCTCTATAAGTAACATTCCTGGTTTAGATAACCATTTATTTAAAAAAAACAAAAACAAAAACAACTGCCTTGGCTCCCGAGGCAGACTCGGGCCCACCCCCACGTCGAGCCTGCTCCTGCCCACTCCCCAGAAACCCTGTGGGTAGGTGGGGTCATGCGGCTGGCTTCGGTCAGTGCGCCTCCAGGCTGCAGAGAAGAGCCGGTGCCACTGCTCCCGCCTGCTCGCCTCCGCTGCCCCAAGTGCTCCAAATGGCACAGCGACAAGATGGCGGTGCCCCTGCCATCCGGAGTCCCCATTGGAGCAGAGCCCCCGCCGCCCGCCGCGTGAACAGGAAGCAGCCCATTGCTGCGGGAAACCACTGAGACTCAGGGCGTGTTTGTCGCCTCGCTCGTCCTGACAGCAGCACGGAAATACCTCGTTTCCGTTGTTCGTGCCATTCCGGGGGCCACATACAGGTATTCTTTGCTTTGAGAAATAGATGTTTCCTTGAGAAAGCTGATAAAGTGGGGGAGTTAAAATTCATTTCCGAGGAGTTCTATTTCCCAAGAAACTTTGCAGTTAAGTTTTATAAATCATAAAACTTTTCCATGGTGTCACCATGGCTTCCTTTATTTGTTTACTAAATGTGCATGGGCCTCTCTATACCAGATTTCCTTGAAGTAGCTCATATTAGGATGCTGGAAAAGTTTATTAGCCATTTTGCGTTTTCTCTAAGTCCTTTCAAAGTCCTTCCTCCATTTCAGGCTTGGCTGAAGCTCTCCTCTTCTACTGACTTCCCTCCTCTTTCTTAGCTTGCAGGGTAGTGTTTTGTGTGAAGTGGGTTCCACTGAGTTCTTTAAACTGCACAGAACATCTGCGTCCCATTTGCTTGTTGACAAAGCTTGATTAAAGAGAACCTGAAAGAAAAGGTGGGTTTCTGGAGCTAGGATTTAAAGGACATGGCTGAATTCCCTTATAAACACTGATGTCGACACCACTTTACATATTCGTGGGGTCCATCTTGGTAGAGGAGATTACTCTAGGATCGTTGGAGGTTTAAATGCATCAGATACGGGCAAGTAAGCAAAGGGTCCTCTTAGAGAGCGGCGGCCGGAGAGTTAGCCAAAGGATGTAAGAAAACATTCGGGGACTTTCATCATCGACCCAGCTTGTAACACGGTTTGCAGATGATAACGGCAGGTCTTATCCATTATCTCGGGGTCTTGGCTCGCTCACCTTTCAAGTAAAAGTAGCTGATTCTGGCTTCTAAACTCAGGGCCATGGTTGCTGTCATTGAACATACCTATGGACAATTTGGGGAAGGACACATACACACTGTACACGTGTGTATGTGAGTCCCACAAAATGACTGCTCATGCCGATTCTGCCAGAGAGGATGGGATTGGAAGTGTGCTGGACCCGCGAGTGACACACTGAGAAGAGATTGTGGCGCCTTCCTTGGGCACAGCCTGGCACTTCCCTTCCCAGGGCTGTGCAGGCTCCAGAGTGCCAGGCAGCTCCCTCCACCTCGTCGTCGTACCCTCTGCCACTCCTGGAGGTTCTGTTTTTGGCAGAGAAGCCCATGGAGGTGCCCTCGGTAAGCCTGGAAGAGTGTCCCTGTCTGACTGTGCTGTCATCGCTGCCAGGGTGGCCCTGAATTTACGCCATCTTCTGCAGGGTGGGCTAGCTGAGGAACGAGTGGGAAGTCGCTGCGCCAAGCCGTGACTGCAGGAAATAATGACCTCAGCAGACTCAGGGCAAAGTGGCCCTTCTTAAACAAGCAGCGTGAGTCCAAAGGCACTGAGGCCACTGCCGACCTGCATTTGGAGAGCCAGACTCTCCTCATCCACTGTCGTGTTTCCTGGGAGCTGGAACAGAGCTCCGTGCACACTCTGCAAATGGTAGACAGCTGTTACCACCTGTTTGCCTTCCAGAGAACACTCTGTTCGTATTTACATCATGAAGTTAGTACCTGAGTCAGGTAGCCAGCATGAGGAGCCACCCCAATTCCCCGTGAAGCTAGCAACATGCGACAGGGAGCGCTAGCTCTAGTTCTCACCTGCTCAGAGCCTGCAGTGCATTCACTGAATGTTTCTTGGCACTAAGTGAGCACTTACTAGCTGGTAGGGAACCTCCCACCTGCAAGAGAGGTAGAGCTGGCCCTGTTTTATAGGTGAGCCCTCCAAGGGTGACAGGGCCAGCATGAGAGTCCACCGGAGGCATGGCCGGGGTGGCAGGAAAGAGAAGACGTGCCACGTGCGGATGCCATTCCGGGCCAGTCCGTGCCTTCCGAGGGGTCCCAGCACCGGGGTTGGGGCAGGAGGCGAGCGTGCTCCTGGGGGATCCAGGTGGAGGGGGGCGCTCTGAAGGTGCAGGCTGAGCATCCTGGGTGGATGTCCACAGGAGTGACGTCCCCTTTGCAGAGCCCGGAGGCGAGAGCACTACGATGTCGAGCAGCGGGGAGCCCACTCGGATCGCGTCGGCCCACGCCAGGCAGCCCCCACGCTCAGACCCAGGGCACTGACCACGCACACGCGCCACCAGGCCTCCGTCACGCCCACCTCCACCAGCCGGGGGCCTCCAGGGCCTGGCAGAAGCCAGCGCTTCCCTGTCACAAGTCCAAGGGAGCGTCTGGCTGCTTTCGAATGCTTGGCACCGACTGCCCCCAGCTTAGGGCAGGGCTGCCGAGAGCAACCTCAGGAAGCCTGAGGAAAAGAGGAGCTGCTCGGGAGCGCCCCGTCTATGCAGTGGTTTCCCAGTGAGGTTTCTTCAGGGATGTGACCTTGAGTGTACATTGCAAGCAGTTTCTCATTCATGTCGTTTCCTAGCCTTGGAAAAACTCACTGTTAAGGAAAATGCCGATTAATTTGTTTTTTCCTATTCAGAAGCACTTTGAAACCAAAATAAGTGATGTAAGAGTTATTTGAGTATGTTAAAATCGATCAAAGTGCGGTTTCAGTCCAGGAATATTGAAGTTTAAAAAAAAATGAGCAATAACAGAAATCCGTCTGTGTCCCTTCGTTTGGCCCTTGAGGCCTGGTGGCGTCTGGAAGATGAGGGCGTCCTCACTAAATGAACCCGAGGGGCCCCAGCACATTCCGGGACCCCTTCTCTCTGCACCCGCCCTTCACTGGCCGCACTCGCCAGCCCCCTCCGCCTCCGGAAACACCGCCAAGAAGTTTGGTGCTTTAACGTGCTCCGACGCCACAGCACATCCTCCCTGGCGAAGGCGGCACCGACGATGGTGAATGCAGGTCCCCTCACCCTGAGAGCCGGCCCAGCCTTCTCGTCCGAGCTGCCCTGACCTCCCAGGCTTGGGCAGACGGCCTCGAGGCACGGGTCTGTGGATCCTGAAACTACATGTTTGCATATCAAAAAACAAAGTGTGGGCAATTGCAGCTGTTTGTTTGACAGTCTGGCCAACTTTGCTTTCTGGAAGAAAATTTCTAACACATTTTTCCAGAGGAAACGGCAACTCCAGGTGCTTTTAAGATCAGCGAGGCAGTCCGGCCGTCACCCGGAGTGTTCCGACTCCTAGCAAATCTCAGGCCAACAGCGAGCTCCTGCTTCCTCGCCCACCCGGCCGGGCCCCTGCCTGTGCCCTGTGAGGACGGCACTTGGCCTGGCAATCCCTGGGTCTGCTGCTCGGGTCCGGCAAGGGGCTCGGCCGAGGTGACTCGGGGGCAGTCACCTGTCCACTGCTCTGTTCTGGACTCCGGTCTTGGCTTGCGTGTCTGTCCTGGCTCCCGTGAGGTTTGCAGGCTCCCAGATGTTACTGTGCAGCTGAGGGAAGGGCCGGGGGCGAGGGCAGGGGTCTCTCAGGCGTCCCTCCCCCGCAGACCCGAGACACACATCTGCTAGGGGGCAGCTTCGCCCCTGAGAAGGAGGCCGAGGTGGAGAAAGGTATGTGGGGGCCAGAGATGAGGAGAAGTGAACTCTGCGGGTCAGCACTCCCCCCAGCTGGCAGGAAGACGGGCTCGCACATGTCCCAGGTGAGGCAGCGGGTCTCCACTCTGCTATCACTCTCCACGTTTGCCCCTAGAGAGACCCAGGCCCGCTCTGCAGAGTTCCCTGGGATGCCTGCATGTCTGAGCTGTTCAGCGCAGAGGGCAGGAAAATTGGGCTGTGCAGGGAAGGCTACATTTTAATGCCTTTTGTGTCGTTAAGAGGCGACTTCTGAGATGGAACACAGGTTTCTTCATGGAGTTCAACCATTTGTCTGCGTCCTGTCAGCCCTCGCTGGCCTTGAAGCTCGTGTCCGTGGTGCTTTATTTGGTAACGTGGCCGTGTGTTGATGGGCGTGTGTGGGACCCGCCCTGCCGTGGCCGCTGCGCCTGCCTGTGGACCCTGGAGCCTTGGCGACAACTGGGCTGTTGCCAGGTGACCACAGGGCCCGTCAGTCCCCTCCCGGCCTCGGCACTGACTGCCACACGTGCCTGTCCACTTCCCTGTCCTGCCTCCGCAGTCACAGCAGGCCAGCCTCGCCTCCCTGCTCTCCAAGCCGCTGCCAAGGGCCTCATCCTACGCTCACTGCGCTCTCCCCGCTGGCAATTTGCTTCTCCTCCAATATGTTATTTTTACCAGCATTACAGGCTTCCATGAGCCAACCTGGACTAGGGCAAAGTCAAGCTAGTCAACACTCAAGTGTGTGCTGGTTGATTTCTTAATTTGAGGCATTTCCCAACAGGAGATCAGCTTTACTCATGTGGTGCAGAAGCTTGAGACGCTGAGGCACACTGAAAGTAAGCGAATCCAGAGCTTGGGGTGCAAAAGGATTTGTCCCCCCCTCCCCTCCTGCAGAAGGGTTGTTTAACCAAGACCCCACCTGCCCTCCCCAAAGCTGTGCTAGTCTGCAGTGCCCAAGAGCTCCTCCTTCAAACCACGGCCCCGTGTGCTGTGGATTTTTCCAGAGCACTCACATTCCCTGAGGGTCTGCGGAACTTGGGTTTCCAGAGGTTTGCAGGACTGGGGACTGGATTCTTCCCATCACCTAGAAAGGTTTTTGCATTCTTCTGAACGTGCCTGCATACATGCTTAAAATGTCGAAAATGGCATATTTTATCCGGGTCATTTGGGGGAAAAGTGTCCAAGAAAATAGATTTGGATGTAGTAATTTCTGGGAACAGTTTCACATTTTTAAAAACTGCCACCTTTTTAGAGGTGACTCTGGGGAACTAGAAGTTGGTGGCAGTTATTGTCATCAGAGTCTTTGCATTGTTCAAAACAGTTTTCTGTCATCTTTTATATCGTCCCTGGGAAATGGCCTCAGAAATGTCCTCTTGCACTCCCCAGATGCTGTGCTCCCCCATAAGCTCCTCTGTCCCTTTGCTGGGTGACAGTTTGCATCGCCTCCCAAACCTCGCTTTATTCATGCTTAAAACGTGTGAGTTGCGGGAGATTCCACAGAATGCAGCTGTAAAGCACGGCGCAGGCACCCTGCAGCACTCCTCAAGCAGTACCTGCCTCGCTCTCCGTCTTTGGGAAACGCCCCAGGTGTCCTCCCCAGCCCTCCCCTGCGGTCCCCAGTCTGCCTGCAACGCCTGGGCCTCCCTCCTTTCTTAAACCCGCCCACTCGTGGTTTCCACCACACTCTGCCCCATACCCAGCCTGTTTTGCTCAGCCTTCCTGCACCCCTTGCCCTCCAATCCTTCTAAATACCTGCCTCCCCTGGTCCTGCCATGGAGAGGGACATGGACCTGAGAATGAGCATTCTCTTTGGACTCCAGAGATCCGAGCTTATATTTGCACGTCACCCAACCTCTCCGAGCCTTTTTCTGCCTCTCTCCAAGGAGAGGACAATGCTGACCTCACACATCAGCTGATGGTTCTCAAATCCATGTCTGAGCACCCAGCCCCCTTCTGGGTTTCCAAAGTGAATTCAAACTCCAGGGATTCCTGAACACACCAAAAACCCAGTATGGCCAGTGCTGATCTTGTTCTTTCCTCCCAAATGGCTCATTCTCTCACATTCCCTGTTTCATTCATGGGGTGTATCAGTCAGCCAAAGGGGTGCTGATGCACAGCACCAGAAATCAGTTAGCTTTTATAAAGGGTATTTATATGGGGTAGAAGCTTACAGTTACAAGGCCCTAAAGAGTCCAACTTTACTTCCTTACCCAACTCTCTTGCCACGTGTTGAAGCAAGATGGTGGGCAACATCTGCGAGGGCTCAGCCTTCCTCTTCCTCTTAAAGCTCCGTGGGTCCAGCTTCTCCCCATCTCAGCTGCAGGCAGGCATAAGGCGTGTCTCTCTTCCTGGGGCTCGTTCCTTTTGGGCTCAGCTGCTCTGGTCTCTTCACAAGGTCGGCTGTAAACTATCAGGCTCATCCCTCTTCCTGGGGCTTCTGCCTTGTCTATGGCACTGTCTCTCTTCCTCTGTTTTCTTCTCTGTGTATCTACTTCTCTGCTTTTAGACTGAGCATCCATTTATATAGCTCACCAAGGGGGCAGGGACTCAACTCTGCATGCCCCAATGATGTGGTTGAATCAAAGTCCTAATCTTGATTTAATAAAGTAAAAGTGAAACCTCTGAATTTAATACAATCAAAGGAGTATCACGCCCAGAGGAACAGACCAGCTTACAAGCATAATCAGTGTCTCTTTAGAATTCACAAATAATATCAAACTGCCACACCACCCGTTGCCCCAGCTGGAACTCTCAGCCCCCCGCCCCCCGCCACTCCCCACATCCAGTTGGCCTCTTGCTGCCCCTCCAGCAGCTGCTGTTTTTTCATTCAGTCCTTGTCACTTCCCCCTGGACCCTGCAGGAACCTCCCCACTGAAGGTCCCACCACTTGGTCTTTGCCCCTTCACCATCTTTCAGACTCACCCTCAACTTTTCTTTCTGAAATGCAGATCTGACCTTGTCAATGCCACCTCTTAAAATTCTCATCCCCCGCCCCCATTGCCTTTGGAGTGATGGCAACCTCTAGGTGACCCCACGCTGCCCTTCCCAGACTCACCACCTGCCAGTACCCCAAAATACTCACCTTCTGAACCACATGGTTCCAGCATGCCCTCGTGACTCTGCCCCTGCCCGTTCCCCTCCTGGGGAGGCCCCTTCTCCCTCCCCCAACCCCCGGGGATGCCAGGCATCCTTGAAGACCCAGCTCCAATTCCCTAATTCTGGGGAGAACCCCACCCCCAGAAACTTAACTGTTGCCTTTCCTGTACTTTATATATATATTTTTTATTTAAAAAAAATTTTATTGAAGTATAGCATTCATACATGAACATACATAAACAATAAGTATATAGTAAAAGTTGTGAACTTACAAAACAAACATGCTTAGCATCATTCGGGGCCCCACACATCACCCCCCCACAAATACCCTGCGTTGTTGTGAAACATTTGCAACAAATCATGAAAGAGCATCCTTGAACTATTACTACTAACTATAGTCCATAATGGACCAAATGTAGGCTATATATTGTTTATTATAACACTTACGGTTTGCTGTAATCATGTGTATTTATCATATACATTTATATTTCATAGCATAATAATTATGGACTTTATGCACCTTTGTTATAATACGTTACCCATGGGTGTAGTATGTTGTTTTCGTGTGTCTCCCCAATAATGCTGCATGGGGAGGGCTGTCTTTCCAGACCGTCCTTTGTTCTACCAGAAGACATTTGTTCATCCAGCGCCACTGGGTTTGGACCTGCGCTTCAGGTGGGGGGCGGCGAGCCGTCTCATGAGAGGAGGGATTTGGGGGGCAGCGCTTGGAGACTTGAGTTCTTGTTCTGGTCCGGCCCCATCCCCCCCTGCAGCCCTGCTCCCTGTCTGAGGACTGACAGCCTCTGAGCCGCCTCTGAAGGCACCTTCTGCACCGCCAGCCTGAAGCAGGCACTGCCCACTGGTGAAGCCACTCACCTTCTTCCATCACGGTTTCATTTGGAAACTGAGTTTGGTGACATGTGAAGACGTGTCTAAACCCTGGTGGAAGCGGTTCCTGATTCGGAGTCCCTCTTGGTCCCTGGTTACTTAGCCCTCGCTGCCTCTGAAACTCGAGGGCCTTTGTGACTTTCCCAGGACTCACCCTGAAGACATGGGCAGCTCCGCCTGGGCAGAGGCGGGTCAGGGTAGGCTCCAAGGGACCCTTGGCAGGAGTACTGGGCCCTCCTGAGCAGGTCCTGCGGCATGAAGCTGGCCTGCCCGCGGAGACGCGTGTCGTCGCAGGGCAGCCGCCCTGCAGGGTCTCCTCGGGGCAGGGGACAAGAGCCCGCTAGTTTCTGGGCCTGGTGGTTCCCAGGCCGACCTCTACTTGCCAGATAGGCCATTCCAAACGCGGTCCCGCCCGAGTCCCTGCCGCCAAGCCCAAGGACGGGGAGAAGCCTCTGCCGCCAAGCCGGGGTGGACCTCTCTCCCTGGCTAAGCCGGGCCAGCAGTGCGGGAAACCTTCAGGGAGCGTGGAAAGCACTCCACGGCGTCACAAGTCCAGTCGTCCCAAACAGGAGTCCTCTTTCTCACACGCACAGGCCAGCCGTGGGCCAGGCCCCGGGCCACGGGCAGGGGGCAGGGAGACAGGGCCTTAGCTTGGACTTGGCTCTGCCCCCTGCCCGTGGGTGCAAGTGCCCCGTCCTCGGTGGGCCGGATGTGGCCAAGCCCCCACAAACATGACCCTCTCGCTCTGCAAACCCCTGTGGACCAGCTCCCACTCGATCCGTGCTATCCCCATACCGCTGGTTTCAGAAATCAGCGAGGTCATTAGCGGAACTTTTCCGAGTGGGCGGCTGCCTCCGTGTTGCCTGAGACCCCACTTTTTGGGGCTTTCTCTCTGCATGGCCAGCAGAGCACGTTGATCCACTGGGTGGCCGGAGCTTTGGGGGTGAGGACGGGGAATCCTGCCCACCCACTGGACCTGGAAGCACCAGGGCTCTTCTCCCCCACATCTCCCCACCCTGCGGAAAGCTCCAGATCTTAACCCAGGCTCGTTTTGCAAACCATCCTGGGTCTTGGTGACCCCCACAGCCTAATGAGACTCACGTGCCCGTGGCCTCCGTCCGAGTCCTTGGGACAGGGCAGGAGGCTGCTCCCCTCTCCCGCCGACACCACGCCAGAGAAAGTGTCACAGTGAACGCACGGGAACGCCGCCTCCTAAAATGAAGTGGTAAGATGTGGAGTCCCACCCGCTGCCGATGCGCCGAGCACCTGGCCTGCCTGTTCTCCCTCACTAGAAGGTGATCCTCAAGTGGTCCCTGGGGTGGGGTGGGGGCATTGTAACTTCATCCTTGTGCCCCTCCGGGCCTGCTCACATCCTGGAAGAAGTGAGCGTGGAGAGGATGCTGCGTGGGTGGTGGGCAGGGAGGAAGCTGGACCTCTGTCCTGCAGCGGTGCCCCCACCCATCCCGTCAGCACCCTCAAGCCTGGCAGGGCACCCGCCCCCCATTTCCTAGGGTCCCCGGCAGCCCAGAGGACCCTGCGTCTAGCTATACGCCCACAGAGCCTGGCCTGCAAGGGGGCTTCAGGATCTCTACGTTGAAAGCTAAACCCTTCGTTTCCTCCCCTGGCTGCGGGCAGGGCATTTGTCAGAAAGGCAGCTTGGGGGAGGCGGCTCTGGGCGCACTCCATCCTGGCACTGGGGGGACGCTGCCCAGAGCCGGCACCCCGTCACCTTCCGGGGCTGTCCCCCTTGCCCCTGGCTGCCCTGGGGGAACCCGGGGGCCTGGGCATTGGGGACACTCGGGCAGAATCTCAGCCGCCGGTACAGGTCAGCCCCAGGGCCAGCCGGGAGCAGGGCGCCTCAAGATGCCCCACGGCTCGTGCCCGCCTGCCTCCAGCCAGCTGCACAGCCTTGGGCAGGTTTCCGCTGCCACAGGCCTGGTTGCCAGGGCACGGCAGGGTGTCACCCACTACTCCTGCTCCTGCAGCATCTTGGAAGAGCCGTGGATCTCGACTGAGGGCAGGTGCCGATGCCCTGCAGCGGACGAGGCCCGGGGCTCTGAATTTCTCACAGGCCTCGGGGTGGTGCGGCTTCTGGTCCGGGGACCACCTACTGAGTAGCAAAACTGTAGAATGCTGTGATCCAGCGTCTCCCATGTCTAGACAGAATCTTGGACCTGTCCTGATTGGTACCCAAAGTAAAGCCCCCCACGGCTTGGGTGGGCTCCGTGTCACTGCCAGCTCACGGTGGGTGTGGCAGGCACTGCGCCAGGACCCACGCCGGTGGAACAGCCCTCGTGGGTGCCCCCCACCGGGTGCTCTGCCTCCTTCCTCTTGGGGGCCGGGGGGGATCTGGGGAGAAGCGGGCAGGGGCTGAGCTCCGTCCTGGGGCTTTGGCTCCATCCCAGCCCTCCGTCTCGCGCCCTTTCTCCCTGCCCCCACTGGGCCATCCACATGCTGTTATTTGGAAGCCCATGGCTGGGAACCCTCCCGGCTGGCCCCTCGGTGACATGATCCTTCCTGGATTATTTGACTGGTGTTTGCTACCCCCTCTGTACATATTGAATCATATTCCCCCAAAACCCTTGCTCAAGCCCTGCCCACGCCTGTGGGCATGAGGACCTTCTAAGGGGCTGCTAGTTAGGATGAGCCCAATCTGAATCACTGTCGGCCTCGACCCACTGTGACCAGAGACCTCGACAGAGGGACCCGGAGGCGAGACTGACATGCACTGCCAGCCATGGCCAGGGCACTGGACGCAGGGGCCCAGCCCTGCCGGCACCTGGGTTTCGGGCTTCTGGCCTCAGGACAGAGACAGTGCATCCCTGTTGTGTAAGTAGCCCAGGCTGTGGGACTTGCTTACAGCAGCCCTGGCAAGGCTGTCCATGCCCCCTCCCGCCAGCTCCCTGCCCAGCCCCAGCACGGGGTCGCCTTGTCTCTCTGCCTTCAGGTCTGCCCCTCATCTCTCTGGTCAGCCTCGGCCCCGGCCTGCTGAGCAGGGGTGCCCACTGGCAATGGGAGGCAGCTCTGCTTGTTTCCAAAAGGGGTACCGCGGGCGCCTCACTCCAGACTGACAGTAACCTCTGGCTTCATTCATTCATTGAACAAATATTCGTCGAGCCCTGACTGTGTGGGGTGCCGTTCCAGACCTGGGGGACCCTGCCCTCTTGGGGCCCACGGTCTCAGGGTGACAGCTAGTGTCACCGTGTATGGACCACACAGGCCTGGCCTCTGTGGGGGGCTCACTCCACCGCCAGCTGCCAAGGGGTTCAGTCCTATTGTTACCCCATGTTGCAGTTTTGCAAGTATGGAAACTGAGGCCCAGGGAGGTTGTGCCACTCTCCAAGACCTGCCACCCGAAGCCCAGGGGCCTGCCCTGCCCAATCCCTGTCCTGCCAAGCTCTCAGGGAAGAATGGACGTGGAATTGCACTCAGCCTTTCAGTACGTGCTGAGCCATTGCTCACTTTTCCTTCTTTCACCTTTAAAACGATGCGTTAATTTAATAGCCTTCCTAATGCTAATATTCCTGTGCTGCTGGAATAAGCCCTGGCTGGTCAGGTGGATTGGTCTTGCTGATGTGTGTCTCTGGATTTTTGCACTTACGTTCCTGAATGGCGCCCTCCTAGCCTTTGGTTGTTTTTTTTTTTTTTGACATTTGGACAAGGATCAGGGTGGTGGTGGCATTTTAAAATAAAGTGGGACGTGTTCCATCACCTCCAAATTCTGGAATAGTGTAAATAATTTAAGAATTATCTGTTCATAGAAGATTTGATTTAATTCTCTTGTAAAACGGTCTCGTTTGTTCCTTTTTGTGGGGTAGATACAGATCTTCGATAACCTGGTCGATATATTCTATAGGTATTGATATGTTAATGCTTCCTACTTTTCTTGAGTGAATTTGGTAAGTTGGTTTAGTGTGGTAATGAAAGAACAAGCTCCCACATTGACTGCCTGGCTGCAAATCCTGCCGCCATCTTGCTCTTAGTGTGAGCAACAGGAAGCTCGGGGCTACCGGGATCCACAGGTGTGTCCAGGTGAGCTAGCAGCTCCAGGTCCCATTCAGTCCCTGGATTCCTGCCTTCATTTTAGGGGTTTGGCCTCTGAGGATTTTCCTTGCAATTTTTATTTTTCCCCCTACCATTCTGATTGATTGATCGAGCCATCAATTGATTGATTGCAGTGGGAGAATTGCTAGAGTATCTGTTACTCTACTTGCGGAGACAGAAGCCGTGGTTCTTTTTCATTTGGATGGAAACATTTTCAAGTGCTAGTTCCCCAGAAATGGCAGCTGAGTGGTGTGTTTTCTGAGCCTTTTATGCCAAAACATGTTTCTTTTGCTCTCCCACATGACCCATGGAGCCGCCACCCTTTTTCCTTTGAAACGCTGAAAAATCCTGGGACCGATCGTCATTTTGCAGGCAGTGTTAGGAAGTGAGAGCGGGTTTTGTTCCTTTTTGTGTCTGGAAGCCTGTGGGAGGTTTTACGTACTTTTATAATCCTGACATTTCTCTGTGTTGTGGCTTCGTTGTCTGTCTTTTGTATATTTCAGAGTTCCCTTTCCGTCTGAAGACATGGGTCTTTCTTGAAAGTGGGACATGCCCTCTGTTACCTCCCTCAGGGCTGCTTCTCCCCCAGTCACTCCACTTTCTTTGATTTTTTGTACCTAGTCTGGGGAGACTTCCATGAGTCAATCTGTGATTTATTAAAATTTTTTTCATCAGTGTCTCTTCTACTATTCCTTACTTCCATTATTGTTTAAAATCTACTTTTGTTATTTCCAGGAGCACTTTTGCTGTTTTCTGACTGTCCCTTTTCTTTCAAGTCAGACTCTTCTTATTTTAGCCCTGCAGAGTCCTCTGGCTTCTCCCCAGGATACACATTCCAGTGTTGTGGAAGTTCACTCCTTGTCCACTGAAGCCGTGGCTCGAGATGCTCAGCACGGAGGCATCTCCCCTTGCGGTCCTCGCTTGCTCAGCCTGTCTTCATTTCTTGTCTGCTGGTGTTTAGAGGGGAAGTTTGCTTTATGGCATCAAGTTGGTGCCATCCTTCGAGCCAGCTCTGCTGCTCGGTGGGGGCATCCGGGGAGCCACATGCAAAACGGGAGGCTCTGTCCAGGCTTGGCAAGGGGTGGGGAAGCCACACGCAGAGGACAGAGCTGCCAGACATAGAGGGAGGGGTGCTGGCCAGCGTGGGATGTGCTGGCCCTCCCTGCTCAAGACCCAGCAGACCTCAGCTGCAAGCTTTCTCTGCAACTGTGCACATCACTGTTCATCTCAGCCTGGTCCCATCCCCGAAACCCCGGTGTACCCGCCGTTGGGAGCCCAGGAGTTGGAGCGCATCTTTGGTTTAGGGTGGTGAGTGGGAGGGAGGAAGGCAGCAGGTGGGGACAAGAGCAGACTGGCAGGTGTAGCTCCTTTCCAGTGAGATGGGCACTGCAGGGTCATGTGGAGGCAAAGGCTGCTTCTCTTTCCACGCCGGGAGCCGGTTCAAACCCAGGGCCCCACCCTGGATGCCTGCCTTGAACTGTGGGTGATGGCCCAGCCCCTGGATTTCTGTGCTGGGTTCCTGACCTCCTGCCCTTCCCATCTCTAAGAGCAGGCTGTAGGGGCTGCCTGCACAGAGTCCACATCTGGGTGCCTCTCCCTCCACCCTTATTGCCCCCCCTTTTTGGGGGTTGGGCAGTCCAACATTATCTGGGGCCACTTTCCCCCCTTACCTTTCTGGTTGCAGAGTTTTATCTGCTCTCCTTTTTCAAAAGTTACCACTCTCTACCCTGTGTTCTACTTAGTTACAAACATATTTCTTCTTCTATGCTAGATTTCTCTGATCCATCTCAGGGCTTTTGTAATAACTGGCAACATTCCTGGCACATGATAGATGCCCAATATATGTTGAAAAGATGGATGGATGGATGGATGGATGGGTGGATGGGTGGATGGGTGGATGGGTGGATGGGTGGATAAATGTATGGCCTTTTAATAAAGCCACTGCTTCTTGTGGAAAATTTCCATTGATGTTTCATTCCCCGTATTAGGCGCCAGGGATCCAGAGTTGAATAACATCCTTTGCCTGCTCGTTAGCACCCGATGCTCTGGTGTGGGAGACAGACAAGGAAATGGACTCTCTCGGTCCAGCCTTCCACTGCTGCGCCTCTGCAGCTCCACCTGCATCCTTGCTTCCCTGCCAGCCAGGCAGCTGCCGTAGGGAGTGAACTGTACATGGGACTCGTCATGGCTTCAGGTGGATGTTACATGCAGGGGGCCGCCCTGAGACCCAGATGTTTCGCATTTGCTGCAAAGAATGCCTCCCATGTCAGCAGACACGCTGGGGTCAGGGTGACATCAGGGGGGCTGGGGCCTGGAGGCTGTTGGTCAGAAAGACGAATGAACCCATGACTTGGCTTCTGCTTGGGCTGCAGGCCCCTTGGGCATGTGAAGCAAACCCAAAGCCCACCGCTGGCTGGGGATGGCCCCTGGCATTTTTGGCTTTTCATGGATGATACTATACTTCCCCTTGGAGGGTTGATTCAGCTCATATATCAAAAACTGTTGTAATTATTTCCTCCCACTGAGGAAGACTTCCATTTAGCTTTCTCTAGCTACCCTCCCCCCACCCATTAATTATCTAATTACAACCACATTCTCCAAGAGAAAGCAGGCTTTGACTTTCTGCCCAGGACCACTTTAAAAGGCTTAAATATTTGGAGTGCTCTGAACTTGAAAGAAGTGTGCATGTGTGTGTGTGTGTGTGTTTCCATGCACATGCAGTTTAGGAAAATGTGTTCTAGCCTTTTCAGATCTTTGTCTTGATTCAACAGAGGTTTCTAGAGTTCCCAGAGGAAAGAAGCCTGAGAATTTAGGTGTGCAGAAGAGTCCTTTGTGGGGAGGGGGAGCACACAGGTCCTTCTGCCCGCTGAGTGTGGCAGAGCCCCACACTCCCACGTTCACAGCCACCCACATGCACAGGCACTCACACTTTTCAATGCTTACTCAACTCTTGTGCACACTCATGCTCATGCAGTCTCACACTCATGCACATGCACACACTCAGAGTCACACATGCATCTCGTGCACGCACACTTGTGTGCACGCACACTTGCTCACCTTCACATACACGCCCCTTGCTGAGGGCCTCCCCCACAAGGCCCGGCCTCCACACCCTCGCCCCACTGCCCAGCACGGCCGCCCGACCCCTCCCCCAGCTGACCAGTCCCTCAGCCTCCTGACGCGCCTCGTGCCCTCCTGGGTGAAGCCGTACCTGCCTCCCCCCTCCCCTGTGGCCCAGCCCAGGCCTTTGCAGGGGGCTTAGGGTTTGAAGGCCTCCGAGCCCCTTGAGCACCTGGAGCTCGGTCCCTGCACCCGGCCCCTCTAGGGCAGGGGTCTCAAGTGTATCCGTTTGCCAGGCACAGCCCAGGCGTGGAAAGCTCTCAAGGGACCCTCGCCGAATGGACCCACCAAATCTCTGCATCCCCAGGGTTCCCTGGTTCCACAGACGCAATTGAGTGCTCACAGGCCTCGGGCCCCATGCTCGACACAAAAGCCCCAAGGGGCTCACGGGCTGGTCTCCAAAAAATCCCCAGGCTGAGGACCCTCCCTGCCCCCGTTCTCGCTGCTCGTGAACTTCAGCGTCCACCTGGAGGCCCCACCTCCGGCGACGTTTTCCCCTGACCCTTCAGTCCCCCCTGCCTTGACTCACAATAGCGGCCTCATCTCCAGCATCTGGGGCTGGGACCCCTGCCTCTGGCCGTCTTTCCAGCACAAGTAATAGTGCCTGGGCCTGGGGCCCGTCCCCTCTGGACCCCCGAAGACCCGATTGTCCTGTGTGCCTGCCTATCACTGCTGCGTCATCCTTCGGCAGTGCCACCACCCCACCCCCACCTCTGGGCAACAAGCTGCACTCAGCAGCAAAGCCCTATCAACGGAAGGAAGGATGCTGTGCTGGGGACTGCAGGCCTTGGGCGGGCGAGGGTGGGAGGAGAGGTGCTGTGCTACCCTGGGGAGCCTTTTCTCCCTCCAAAACCATGTGAAAGTCAGAGACGGAGCCCTGGGAGCTGGCAGGCAAATCTGTCCACAGGTGCATTTTATTTGGCCTCCACGTGATTTAAGAAATCAATTAAATGAGCGGGAGGGAGCCCTGCGGTGATGGGACAGGGGTGTCTCCTGATTGTGGTCGCAAGAACCAACACGTGATAAACTTGGGTTCGTGTGCACACACACGAGTGCAGGTATAACTGGTGAAATCCGAAAAAGCTCTTGCACTTGCTCACCACTTGCTCCCTGGTCTCAATGCTGCACTGTGGTTGTGCAAGCTGATACTACGGGGGGAACGGGGGGAAAGGACAGGGGACTTCCTTGTACGTTTTTTGCTGTGAATCTATAACTATTGCAAAACCAGAAGCTTTTTAAGTCCCTCCCTTGACAGCTCCTCGCCCCAGCAGCTGCCCCGTTTCTCTGCGCCCTCACCTCCTCGTCTCCTCACCCCCCAAGTCGGGCTTTCTTCGCCACCACTCCCTGAACCCCCAGCAGCCACCCGCCCGCCGTGCACCGCTGCTCTCTGGGGGTTACATAACCACAGTCAGCCCGCGCTCGGGGAGCTCCGCGTGGAGGAAGCCTGCCGGGGGTGCAGACGGCAGCAGGGGATCCTGGGTGCAGGGGCGGGCGACGGAGGTGGGAAGGGGTCGGGGGCAGCAGGTTGCAGGTGCCCCGGTTACCCTGGCAACGCCTCCAGTCTCAGCCAGGAGGCAGCAGTGTCCCTGTCCTGCCCACCCCATGGCGTCCTCCAGGAACGGCAGCCCGTGCCCAGGGGGCTGAGGGAGGCCGGGGGCCTCATGGTCCCTCTTCTTTGTCTTCCAGACTACACCGTGTGTCTGAGGCTGAAGTGGAATTGGGATGCTTCCAAATCCGTAACTTCTGAAACCTGGGCAACCTCAAGGAGACCCCTCTGGCCTCTGCCCTGCCGCAAAGCGTTCAGCCGGCGGGGAACAGCCACAGCCGCGGATTCACCTCCCCGGACTCCCCACTCTCCTCTCCAGAGACCGTCCCCAAACTGAAAGTGGCATTTACAGGTTTTTCTCCTTGTCATCCGTGTCACTGTTGGGGTTTTCCTTCTGTTTTTTTTTTTTTTTTTTTTCCCTTTGGGGGGCGGTTTGTATTTTTTTCTGAAAAAAAATCTCTAGATTCAGGAAAACATGAGAACTTGGATTTTGGAATTGTATTTCCTTTTAAGTGCCTTTTTTAATGTATATTTTTTTAATAAAACAGAAATGCATTCTTGTACAGTACTGTTTAAACTGGACCAAGGCTCTCAGAGAAAAACTTTGAGTTCCCCGCGTACCCCAAACCTCCGCATGATCGATTCAAGTAAGCCTGGAACGCTGGCTGCCGTGCCTCTAGTAACCTCCTTCTTTCTCCATGACTTGCTCGGCTAACTGTCTTTTATATTTCCTGTTTCAGTGTATATGTTGCTTGTTTGTTTTATTTATTGAGACATTCGCACACTGGCTGCAGCGTGGTCATGTGTACTGCTCCCCTTCCCAGGGCCAATAAAGGTGTCAGCACAGCCCTGTCTCCGCGCCTCTGTTCTCTTGACCTTGCGGCATAGACGCAGAGCCGGAGTGGGACGGCAGGCGAGGTCGGCTTCGGCCCCTTCCGCATGACTGGCACCCCATTTGCTGGAGCTGGCTGCTTTCTGGGCCATTTCCTCCCACCTGTCCTGTGCCCCGTACCCTGCTGTCCAAGGGAGGCGCCGGCTGATGCCAGCTCACAAAGCTTCCCTTCGGCCTCCGCCCCAGGAGTTCTCGCTCCCCAGATACAACATTTGCACCACTGCTTCAGCCCGCCTTTGGACGGGTCATAGTTTGTTCTGGGTGCGTCTCTTCCCCGTGCTAATCACAATTTGCACGTCCACCTTTCCATGCCCCCAGCGCTGTGTGCCCAGTAGCTTGGTGTGGTTAAGGAGAGAGCACCTGTTAGTTCAGGTAAGGATGGAACTGTTGCCCAGAAACCCTTTTAGGAGGAGCTGGCTGGAGTCTGGTGCAGGTGGGCAAGGAAACTGGGACCCCCACATCTCTATGAGGGACAGCAGATCCCCCACCCTCCTCACTGTCTCCCTGACCACATCGGTATCCGTGGGTACCAGTGGGGGCTGTGGGTATACCCCACGCTTGAGCACTTCCAGCTCTGGGACTCCAAGGCACTGGGTCACAGCCCTGAGCCCCCAGGGCTGTCTCGTGGGGGAACAGGTGGCCCCAGGGACTGTGGGATGGAGCCGTCCATGGCCGAAAGTCCACACAGACCCCGCCCGACCCAGGCAGCTTTCCCGGGAGTGGGGGCCTCTGGCAGGACTGTGTGGTCTGAGACCCCTCTGTCTGCTGCCACTCCTTTCACCCCCGCCCACTAAAATGGCAGGAGCTCTGGACACGCCAGCCTGACCTCAAGAGCCATCATCTGGTTGAAGAGGCGCCAGCTTCCTTTTGGGCTGGCACTGCCTGGGGCGCTCTGCACGTTTGTCCTGGGCACCCGGTCCCTGCAGGGTGAGCCTCAGCCGGCGCGTGCACACATGCACACGCATGTCCAGCGCACGGAGACTTGGAGAAGATAGAAAAGCAGCTGTGGTCCTCCTCGGTCAGAGGGCCCTGCCCTGCCCTGTAGGGCCTGGGAGAACCTTCAGAGGCTGTAAATGGCACGATACGCCTCCCCTGAGTCGAAAGAGAAGGCGCACCCAGCCCTGAAGCCTGCGTGATGCCTGCAAAGAGCTGCTTTCTGGATATTTAAAATGCATCCTTCCTCTTCCTGATGCCCCAAGCCAGCCCCTGGTCCCCTGCTCAGTCCTGCATCTCTGCTGCGGTCGCCAGCCTGGGACCCTCTGCACAGCCAGCCTGCGGCAGAAGGCTTGGCTGGGCGTGACCGTTCAGAGACAAGGAATGAGGGGTGCGCGTGCCAACAAGGGCTGCGCCTGTGGGGGACCGAGAGGTGGGGTGCAGAATTAGGGGTCAGGGAGAGTTCAGTGGGGGCTTTGGAGGAGTGACCCCAAGGCCCAAGTCACTGGGACCATAGCCCAGAAACTCAGATCCCCCATCTGGGCTCCTGGGCCGTGTCCCCACCAACCCACCCCAGACACAAGCCTCCCTCGCTCTGGGGCCTGGGCCCAGCCCTGCCCACTGGGGTCATGCGTGGCCTTGCCGAGCCCGCTGCATCACCGGGCCCGTCTCAGCCGCAGCCTGCTTCCGGCCCCCTGCCCACCCGCCCAGCCTGGCACATCAGGACCTTGCTCTTCCCCTAGCCCCGGGCTTCTCCTGGCCCCGACTCTGGGAGGTCTGGGAGCGAGTCGCCAACCTTGGAGGCGCATGGACACTTGTAGCCATGGAAGCTGGACCTGCCACCCATTTCCACCCCCACCCAGACTCCAAGACAAGGGCAGGAAGATGCCAGGCTTCCTGGAATATGAGCGTGTTTGTGTGTGTGCATGCACATGGGTGTGTGTAGATGCACATGTTTGTACACACACACTCAGAGTACATGCATGACACGTGTATGATGCGTGTACATGCACACGTGGCACACCCCCTGCTGCCTTGGTCTTCTCCAAGCCGCAGCCCCCTGTGAGAGCCCTGGGGACTTTGCCGTCCCCCTTCGGCCCGGGCCCCCGTGACTGAGCCCCCGTGGACTTTGCCGTCCTCATCCGGCCTGGCCCCCCGTGACTGAGCCCCCCGTGTCTGCAGCCTCACTCCTCCCTACCAGGGCCGTCCGTCTTCTTTGAGTAAAGTCCCTGCACCTGGCTGGGCTGGACCTGGGTCCTGCCTCTTGCCCGCCTCCCCTGCCCCTCGGTGCACAGGTACTTCCAGGACTGAGCGGTTTGCCCGTCCTCTCAGCCAGTGTCAGGCAGGTCCAGTGCCAGCTCTCACCCCATTGACTCAGGGAAGTGGGAAACAGGGCCATCTGGCTGTGTGGGTTCGGAGGGGCTGCTGGGACCCATTCTCCAGGGACGATAAGGCCATGGTAGGATGCCAAAGGGGCTCAGGAATCAAGTGTGATGGGGAGCGGGGAGGGCAGGGGTTTTTCCATCAATGTTGCCCATTTCCCCATGTAGCACTCTTAGCCTGACATAAAGAAAGAAGTTATCAGTGCACGAAGGAGAGGAGGGGAGGAGGCTACACCGGGCAAGAGAAGTCAGCAGTGTGGGAGAGGAAAGGGACTGGGAGAGCAGTCACTCGCTCAGTTACACGGGAGCCATGGGGGTGCAGGCAAGAGAGGGCAACCCCACCGGGCTCGGGATTGGGGCCCCCAAACCTCCAACCTGGGTCCAGGCACAGCTGAAGCCGCAGGACTGGCCGATGGTCTGCATGGGGCATGGGCAGACCCCCGGACCCCTCCCAGCCCATGGAACCAGGCAACAGCCGCAGTGGAGCCCGGGAGTATCTGGACGCCAAGTGGCAGCCGGTGGTGAGGATTTGGGGCAACTGCACAGCCATCACTGAGGCCCCGAGGCTCCTCCTTGCTGAGCCCCAGGTGCTGGGAGCCCAGCCCTGCCCTTCCAGCAGGAGCCAGGGGAGCCAGCTCGGCTTCCACTTGTCCTTCTTCTCGGTGACAGTGAACTGCACCAGACAGGAGAAGGGGCAGAAGAAAACCCCAAAGGCTCTGCGCTAGCATTAGAGATGAGAAGATGCGGCATCTGGGAATGCTCTCAGTAGGCTATTCAGAGGGGGGATGCAGAGAATGAAAATGGAACTCTTGCAAATTAAGAATACAATTCATTGATTGAAAAATTTAGTAGCAGTTTGGGAAGCTAAAATCCAGGAAAGCTTAGTTGTTAGGAATAAAAGACAAAGACAAGAAAAATAAAAGAAAAAGCAACATATGAGCATCAGTCTAGGAGGCCCATCACCCAAGAAATTAGTAGGTACAGAAAGAAAAAAGAGCAGAATTACTGTCCTATAGGAAAGCTTCTTCGAGCCGATAGGGCCAACAGAATGAGCAGCGCCATGGAGGAAAGAGGGAGAAGGAGAAAAAGACGAAGAACGCCAGTGCTGGGAAGTCCGAGTGGGGCCAGTATGCAGCCGTCCTCCTCCCTGCTCAGGTTCTGAACCCTTTGGGAAATAAAGTGAGAGCATGGCAGGTGAGGGGGCCTAAATGTCGCCTTCGGGGTTGGCAGAGGCTCAGCTGGAGGACGAGGCCTTCTGTGGGAATCAGGTGGGTCTGCTAAAGGGACCCCAGAACCCGGCCACCTGGCCCACCCATTCCCAGACGTCCCTGGGCCAGCAGGAGGAGGGTGGGGCCACGACCTGTACCCAGTTCTTCTCCCCGACTTTCCAGGACGTCCCTGGACATCCTTGGGGAAGAGAGTTGGGGGCAGGAAGCAGACCAGTAGGGCAGCCCCCTCATGGGAACGGGAGTCAGGGAGGCCAGCCCCTGGCCCAGCAAAGGTGTGTCCCTCAGGATGCTGTCCAGCAGCTCCGCTGCAGCCCCGGGGACAGGAGACAGCTTGCAATGCCCTCCACGTCCCTGGCGCTTGGGCCAGGCACTCTGTCTAACTGTGAATGCAGCATGAAGGCCGAGGCACGGGGAGATTTAGCAGCCCCCTGAGGGCACAGCAGGGGCGGGCGCACATTCAGGTGCCCGGATTCGAGGGGGTTTGGCGAGGTGTGGGCAGAGCACAGGTAGCCGGTTAGCATGCTGCCCCTCCCCTGGCAGTGACGGGGGCCCAGGGCCTCCTGAGAGGAGCTGTGCGCTTAGCACTGGTGAAGTAAGGACCCCCGCCTTGCTGCCCTCCCCCCCGCAGACCTCCTGCCACTTTTCCTGCTGACCGGTGGGCGGGTGCCCATTGACGCAGCAGGTGGGCACAGGGGGGAGGCGTGCGGTTCCCCTCCCTTACGGCCTTCCGCAGAGGCACCACCAAAACTGGCAGTAAACCCGACAGGTTCCAGAGAGAGCAGACGCAGGAATCCTAAGACCCAACAAAGCAAGGGGGAGCGTCCTCAGCGTGAGTTCTGCACAGGCTTTGGGTCTAATCCAGTCCAGTTTAGGCATGTCTTCAAATAGAAAGGTCTGCAAGAAAAGAATTGAACTGAGAGATTACTGACATCTTTTAATTTTTATTTATTTATTTACTTATTTTACTGTATCAAGAGGAATTTTCAGTCTTTTAGCAAAATTTGGGGCTAAATTAATGTTAGGTAGGTGGAAAATTACACACATCAAAAAAAAAAAAAAAAAGAAGAAGAAATTGATAACTCCAGGAAAACCAAAAAGCTTTAAAAGAAATGTGATTATAACACAATACATAATTCAGTTGTAATGAATATTTACATAGAAACAATTATATTGATTTAACTAATAATTGAGACTTAATTTGGGATTAGGATGGGGAGAAGAAACATGTGGGAAGGTGGAGTATTAAAGAGCTAAAGCCACAAATCCTGTAGTAGAAAGTTGAGAGATAATGTAAAGAACATTATAAACTGGTTATTTTAAAATATGGAGGCAAACACCAGAAAACAGAGATAAATGAGTTTGAAGTAGTGCATCTAGACTACGGGATATGAAGGGGAAGGGGAAACTGCTGTTTTTCACTATAAGCCTTTTAATATTTTAGGATGATAGACAGCTGATAGATGATTGATCAGTAGACTGATATATAGAGAAAGATCTGAGATTAAAGGGTTAAACTTAAAGATTATGTGACAGCAGGATAGCTATCCTTTTATTTTTATGTGACCATAAAAAAGAGGATCATTTTACAAAGGTGTTTCAGAGCTTGTCGGCTTCCCCACGGCCCCAGCTGGGTCTCTTGCGAGCACCCCTCTCGGCATGCAGTTGTCTTGGTCATTGGACCCAATGGCCAGGAAAGGCCACAGATGCCACCAAGGGGGTGGGGCGGGCACTGGTGGCGAGCGGAAAGGTATGTCTGAGTGGGGACTTGTGACATGTGGTCAGTTCATGGGTGACCGTTCCTGTTTTATGGCCGCCTTTTCTTTCCTTCACCATCGTGTAACAGAGAGGATTAAGGAAATGAAAACTCGGATATCAGGGACTCTCCCACCCGTTACTATGATACCTGATTCACGGGAGGAAGTAGAGGCACAGAGAGGTTGACTGATAGTGATTCCAGCCAGGTGGGCCTGACATCCCACCTTTGCCCTGAGCCCTCGCGTCACTGCCTCCCAACATGGCCATCAGCCTCTGGCCCAGGCCGCAAAGGTGACGGGGTACGCCCACGGGAAGGGAGACGGGCGAGGCCTGCTCTGAACGCACGGAGGGAGGTTCTCGTCTGAAATACCCCTGGGGGGCTGGAGCTTCATGTGCCCCAGAAAGGCACGTTCTCCAATCGTTGCTGCAAGCGCGGGCTCCCGTCTGCAGCACGGGGCGCTGCCACGCCTCCTCCAGGTGTGGTCGCAGTTAGACAGGTGATGCGGGAAACAGCCTGGCCTCAGGAAGAGGCCAAAGTTGGTCAAGGAAGGGAGCAGCCTGGATCTCATCCCCCAGCTGTGCCTCAGTTTCCTCTTTTATGAGCCACAGGCTGGCCTGGGTGTTCTCTCACAGCTGTTCAAGCTGTGAAGCTCCCTGGCCACGTTTGCTTTTTGAGAATAAAATGGATGGGAAGGAGTCGAGGAGAAATGAGCCCAGACACGCCAGGAGCTCACGGGTCCATGTTACTTCTCAAGTCCACAGATGCTTAGAGGACAGAGCGACAGGTGCCTTCCAGTTACCGCCACTCCACTGGGCTTCCCTGGTTGGAGGGACAGGAGTGCAGGTGAGGATAACGACGATGACGACAAAGGTCTAATGACTCCGCGATGACGATAATTTGGCAATGGACAGAAATGCTATCTCCTGGTCTCCCTGCTGGCAGTGTTTCTAGAGTGAAATTACCCCAGGGGCACAAAGGAGAGCAGCCCCACGCAGCCACCTGCTCCTGCCACCTGTTTCCCCACCTCGCCTGTGGGATGGAAAGCAAGCATGTCTGCCTGTAGACAACCATTCTCCATGGAGACTTGATGGTGGAAAGCAAAGAGCACTCTTGGCTGTTTGCAGAATTACAGCTGTAAAGAGAGGACCCCTTTCAACGAGTTACCCCTTGTGTTTCTACTCGCCTGGAGATGTTATGTCCAATCCATGTGAGCCACAGTCTAACTGGCTAACTCTCCATTAAAATCCAAACCTCAGCTCAGAGCAAAAACGCTTTTAAAAAATTTGCGCAAATGTCTTCCAAGCCGAGCTTCTACTTAGAATTGCACTACTGGGGACAGAATGCGGTCATCCTGCTCCCACCCCCACCCAGCCCGCAGGTGTCTTGGGAAAAGTTCACTGCAGTTAGGGGAGTTCCTTTCCCAGGGTGGCAAATGAAATGAACAGTTTGGTTTTTCCTGCCGCATATTCAGAGCGAGGCTGTGACACTTCTGCAGCCTTCTAAGTGGTTTCCTGGTTTCTTTGGGTCATTTCAAGGTGACGTCTTCAAAGTCAAGGTTTGTTTTAAGGGGGAAAAAAGCCTGATTGCTGAAACTATAGAAACCCCGTGCTCCGCTAGAAAGACACGTCGCAGCCGAAAGGACTGAGTCCAGCACTTCCACCGGCACTAGGATCAGACCTGGATCTGCTTCCAAACTACTTCTCTCTGCTATGCAACAAATTAGGTTAATCTCCCTGGACAAGAACAAAATCAAAAGGCATTTAGACGATGGGCAACGGCCATCCCAGGGAATGGAGAGGGCCTGCATCTGCAGGCAGGATCATCCCACCCACCATATCCATGGGATATAAGCCCTCTCTCACTTGGAGGTGGAGTGGACATCACCATCCCAGGCGCCTCTGGATTGGGGGAAGAACTATGGACTAGAGTGGACTTGATGGTATTCTGTTGTTCACATATGGTGATTCTAGCAATGCAAGAAATTATAACAATGAGGTGGAGCCAGTGGCCACTTGACACTCTTGGGGCAGTTGAAATACAGGGGCTTCTTTGGGATTAGGAGGTTGTCCTGAGTACCGTTGTGGCAATGGATGTAGGCCATTTTAAATCAGCACACACCACTCAGAACTGAGTGGGAGAGAGTGTGGTCTACAGTGTGAACTGTGGTCTATGGTTGGTGGCAAGGCTCCAGGATGTGTAAATTCATTGAGGTTGGTGGGCCACACTGTGGGAGATGTTTGTGTGGGATGTGGTGGGAGGTGTGGGAGGTGGGCAACATGGGAATCCCAGGGGGTTCCGTGTAATATTTTGGGTAATCTAAGCACCTCTTAAAATATATTTATATATATACATAAATAACATTTTTGTAAGCAAATGTACATATATGCATATATATTTATATATCATTTTGCAAATGTTGGTATGTATTGTGAAAATTTTGATTTTTACCCACAATAAAAATAAATAAATAAATAAATAAATAAATAAATAAATAAATAAATAAATAAAAAATAAATAAATAAATAAATAAATAAATGAAAATAAAAGTGACTAGGGCTGCTAAAAAAAAAAAAAACGGCGTTTAGAGGAATGACTTGCCTAAATCCTAAGACTTGATATCAGAAGAAAAACAGGGCAGTTGAGTTTATAGGCTGGAGTCCTGGCATTTACTGTCGTGCGTGCACTTCGCTCTTACTTGTGTGTGAAATGTGTGGGTGGACACTGATTTTCTCTGCAGGCAGCAGGTCCAGGAGCATTCCAGCTCCTAAGTTTTGCTGGCAGGGAGGCAGGTTGTTCAGCATCTTGGGTCTTTGTAAGTCAAGGTCAGATTGGAGCGGATGTCGGGTGCATTTTGCCTCCGGTTTTGTGGTCCAGGTCTTCTAACTAAAACATTCAATGCAAGGAACAATTCCATAGAAAGAGAGGCTCGGAATGGAGCACAGAGGGCTTGGGCTGGGAAATCCTGGCACAGAGGGTTTGGCTTTAAACATCAAAGGAAGCTCAATATGTTAAGAAAAGAAGTCAGCAGGTACTCGGGAAGGCGGGGTCCCTGGTCCCACCACCACCTCGTGGCGCCTCCCTTTGGGGAGCACCCAGGTCCAAACTTCATTTCCCAGTCGGGAAACGGCTCAGGGAAGGGGCAGGTCAAGGCCAGGGTCATACAGCCAGCTCTGCGCCGTGCGAGGCCGGCTGCCTGCTCAGACTCAGGGAAACAAGAACGGGGGGCCTGGAAAACCGGGGGCCTTCGCAGACGCCTCGTGTCTGGCTGCGGCCTGCAGGACTGCTCCAAGCAGGCTTCCAGATGGCTCCGTCACACACGGTCTGGCCTAGCCACGGGCCCAGAGAGCCACCTGGCCCAGCTGTCACCATGGCAACAATGGGGGATGGAAGGGACCAGGGGGTAGCTCTGCACTGGCTTGCAAGCACCTGGAAGTGCCGGGCACTGCTGGCACAGCCTCGGGCCCTCCCCTGCCTGGCCCCCGTTCCCTGCCGCCTTGGCATCAGCACTAGCTGGCACGCCTCGTCCAGCGTCAGCATGCAGGACACGCAACCCGCTTGAGACCAGGCGGGTGAGAGGCAGCCAGCCAGCGGCTGTGGGGGGCAGGAGGTCAGGAACCCCCTTCAGAGCCTGGCTCCAAGGACTGCCACGCTTCCCAGGTTCCCGGCCATCAGGACAGATGGACGTGCTGATGCAGGAGGAGGGGGCTGTCTTTGGAGCTTCCATAGGGGCCAGAGCTGGCCAAGGGCAAGAGGCAGGCCGTGCTGGGGCCAGGAGCCTCGGACGTTGGTCCTGAAAGGGCTCGCGCTCCAAGGCACATGGCCAGGATGGCGGGCAGAGGCGCGATTCGAACCCGCTGCCTGTGCCAGCGAGGAGGGGAGCTGGGGGTCAGCAAGGCAGGCTTCTCCTCGACGGGCCCCTCAGCCCCGACACCCCAGCTAAGGCCTTCGCTGTGCGCAGAGGATGAGGTATTCGCAGCCCACCAAGCCCCTGAGCAGTTTAGACCAAAAGAAGCCGGGGCAGTTCCCACTGTGTCTGCACAGGGTTTCTTTCTGTGCTGTAGTTTTGTTCCACAACCTGGGGTGCCTGGAACAAGCAGAAGCCTCAGTTTCCCCAGCTGTGAAGTGGGGATAAAACCCCCAGTACTACCTTTCTTGAGGGGCTCTGGGACTTTGAGTACAAAAATCTATGCACAAGCTCTGTGCAAATAGTGCGTAAACTCTTCTCACCCAATAAGTCCGTCGACCCCTTGGAGGAACATGTGACGTGACCCCACTCCTCTGCCAGCCCCATTTAACCACCTGATTAGTTTTAGCCCACAGGGACTGGCGCTGGCCTCGCTTACACCTCCCAAGGACCTCTTCGCCATCCCCTGAACTTTTCCCCTTCGCACATACCTATTCCCCACCCGTTCTGGACAGAAATTCCAGGAAAGTGTTTCCTCTGCACATATCCCAACTCCCAAACGATCTTTAGTTTCTGTTTATAAACAGTGAGCGTGCTGTTAGCGGGAGCTTGGCTGAGCCAAGCGGGCGGCGTCCTCAGCCCTGCAAGGGGGTAGAGGTGAGGGTCCAGCTGGCTGGGGAGGACAGCGAGGAAGACCCCTCTGCTCCTACCCCTCGTTTGACTCCTGGGAGCCGCCTGCTGAGCGGAGTCTGGGCTCGCCGAGGCAGGGCACCCTGAGTTTAGAGGAATGTTTAAAGGAGCAAGAAATGGGAAGGACATGGGGAGTGCTTCGGACAGAGGAAGCTGCTTCTCTGGGCTTCCCTGGAGGGGACCAGAGCTACATGCAGCCTTTGAGGCTGAGGCAGAGGGACCCAGGAGCAGCACATAAGGATTCCAAACCCTGCCTGCTGTGCTCAGGGATGCTCAAGTCCTTGCATGCGGCAGCACGCAGCCCGGGCAGAGGGGTCTTAGGCCTTGGCTCAATGAGCCAAGGGCTGTGGTCTTCGTGCCGGAGCAATGGCAGCTGTGGAAGTCTTGGAGGAAGAGAGCAATGGGTGCCCTAGTGGTGGGCTGACTGGAGAAGCGGGTGCTGAGAGGCAGGGGCTGGGCAGGTGGCTGGTGCCCAGAGATGACACGTCAGGGTCGAGACGCACTGGGCTGTAGGCAGCTGGGGGACCTCAAGGTGAAATGTCTGGGAGGCGTTGGGAGGGCTGAGGCTGGAGCTGGAGGTGCAGAGTGGGTGAATGCCCAGCCCAAAAGGGTGCAGCAAGTGGCCGTAGGGCAGGAGGACAGCCCCTGGGCAGTGGCCCCCACTCGGTGGGGTGCTTGGGGGGAGAAGAGCCAGTGCCCAGCTGTGTCGGGGAGGCAGCTCTGGGCAGGTGGATGCCCTGTGTGGTCTCTGGCCGTGGGGAGCTAGAGCTCAGGCTGTGGCTTGTGAGGGTGCACAGGGAAGGGGTGTGCTGAGGAGAAGGGCAAGGGGATGGGCGCAGACCTCTGTGACGAGATGGGGCAGGGGCTTGCTGACCACAGCCCAAGGCGCCCAGATGGGAGGATCTGGGAGGTGGGAGGGAGAGCCGGATGGGCATGGAGGTGGGAGATGTGGGGGCAGAGGGCTCACATGGGGGCACAGTTGTGGGGTTGGCACTGGCAGTGGCTGAGTTGAGTGGGCTGGAAGGCCTGGCCTCAAGGGTGGGTCTGGAGACCCCTGAGGTGGGAAACAGCAGGTTGTCAAGGTGTGGGGCTGAGATGACGCCTGCAGGACGTACCCCTCCTCCTGGAGACCCCAGTCTGGGAGTTCAAAGCCATGGGCTAATAATGGGGCGCTGGGAAGGGCTGGAATCAGTGCAGGAGGCCCTCAGGAAGTGCCTTCTGAGACAGTAGCCATCAGCACTATCTCCATGGCCGGCTGGGCCTGGATGCCTTGGGTGGCTTGGGGGCCTTAAGCAAAGTAGCTCTGGGTCAGAGGAAGAGACCAGAAGGTGACTCAGAGGGCATGAAGCTGGGAATGACTGCCTCCTCAGGCGGGTGAGGAGCTTGCAGCAAGGTGACCCCTGAGCTTCAGGGTACAGTGTGTGGAGCCCCGGGGAGCTCCCAGCCACGCAGAAGGGAGCAGGGAGCCTGGGGCCCTTGGTTCTCGCTGTATCACTGGGTGCTGGATCGAACTTCTCCTGAAGGCCCTGCAACCCGTGGCCTCTCCACTGAAGTGAGGCAGCACATGCTCCTTTTGTTCAAGTCCATTTGAGTTTTTTTCCCAACAGTTTACAATGCAAAAAATCCTAACTGATAGTGTGCTCCAAAATGCCACCAAAAATATAATTAGATCACTATTTTCTAAAAATTATAATGCTTGACCATTTTGTAGAGGGGAAAAAAACTTTCTTTGCTATGTTGACATCTTAATAACCATTGAATGGAAACTCCCCCAATAGACATGTCTACCTGGAGCTGTGAAGATGACCTTATTTGGACATAGGGTCCTTGCAGTTGTAATTGGTTAAGGATCTCGAGACGAAATCATCCTGCATTTTCTGGGTGGGCCCCAAATCCAACGACAAGTGTCCTTATAAGAGACAGAAGAAAAGACGCACAGAGGAGAGGAGAAAGCTGTGTGAAGATGGAGGGGGGTACGGGCACAGGCACAGCCAAGGAGCACCGGGGGCCACCCGAGGAAGGAGCCCCCTCCAGTGTCGGGAGAGGGCACAGCCCTCCCGGCCTGAAAGAGAACAAATATCTGTTATTTTAAGCAGCCTGTGTCACTGGCAATGGCAGCTCCAGGAAACTAATATGTCACTTTAAAAGTGACACTGAAAAAAAACGTGAAGCTGCAGCCATCTGGATCATTCTGGCTTAGGCCGTGCAACGCTGGATCTCAGGAGGGGCAGAGGAGGAGTACTCCATCACTTCTGACTTGCATACTAAAAATAAACATTTTGGGGGTCACAGAGGCCCCCCAAAGCTGTGTTCCTGCTCTTCCTGCTCTATGGGAGACATTCCCATGGCCACACACCTTCGGGAGGGAGGGGAGCTGCAGAGGGCTAGAAGAGGTGCCGCCCCATGAGAACGGGGTGCCCTTCCATCCCTGCACGTGCAAATCAGGTGCAAGCTCTAGCCTCCACCACGTGCCGGCTGAGCATTTGTTCAGCTCACGGCAGAGCATTTTTGCTCATCTGTGTTTGTTTTGAAACAGGCTCCTCCAAATAGTATGTTGCTTCTTTACTTCTTTAGTTTTACTCCTTTAACTTGTTACTTCTTTAGTTTTGCTCAGCTCCTAAAAACACATCAGTTCGATGCCAAGATGAGCAAAATCTGGCTCTTATTGTTCTGGAATTGACTCAACAATTCACAGATTAAAAAATATATAAAGATAATCAAAACGGAAAAAATTGTACATTCTGTTCGTTGGATGGTCTGGCTGACCCTGAAGTCCCAGGTCCTCGCACTGTCCACTTTGGGGGTTGTAAGAATTAATAAAAAGCACCTAAATGAATGCCTCATCTGTGTGTCCTCTGTGCTGACAGTGCCATCCTGCCCGCAGCTCTGCAGAGTGAGGAACCACGCTCCCCGCACCCCGCAGTGCATTGGACCAGACGAGCCACGGCAGCCACCTGCTGAGTGCCCAGGGCATGGGTGGCCCGGGTCAAAAAGACCCAGCAGAGCCCTCTCGGGAGTGGGGAAGCAGAGCCTGAGCTCATCAGCTGTGAGAGCTGCAGCCAAAGGCTGTGTATCTGGGGTTAGTGGCGGGGGCAGGCGTGGAGGTCTGAGCAGGCTGGAGAGATAAAGCAGCTGAGCCCACGAGGAAGGAGAGAGCTGGCCGGGGAGAGCCACACAAGGCTCAGAGCCGACCCCTGAAGGAGCCACCTCGAGCCCATGTGGCCTTCCGGGGGGCGGCCGTGTGTGCTGCAGTAAGCCGCGAGGTCTCAGGCAGCTTCTCGGGCCCTGGTCATGCCGCGGGAGCAAGATGCGTGCAGGTGCGTCCTGACCTGGAGCACTGGCCGTCTCTCTCTGCCCTGGGCTTCCCGGCACCTTGGAGGAATCTCCCTTACTTGCCACCCAAAGAACCCAAACTAGCATGAGCCTTAAAAATAAGGTTCTACTTCCAAGACCGTGGCAAACTAGGTTACTCAAACCAAACGCCTGCTGAAAACCGATAAAAATGCTGGATAAAATATGTTTAGTTCTTCGTGAAAGTAATGAATATCAAACGAGATAGTAAGAAATGAACAGTCTAAAGTAAAATTTAGAAAAGGGAGAGAGAGACAGAGAGGGAAGCAGAGCCAGAAGCCACTAGCGTCCCGCGGGCATTTCCAGATGCGGCACACAGGGATTCGGCTCGGACTCCCTGCGTGGTATAGACACCTCTCAGGATGGGGATCTAATAAGAGACCCTCTCCCCAGAAATCTGAGACCCCACAGGTGGACCACAGCATCCCCATGACCCCACTTGGGGGACTTCAAGGGAAGGGGCTGCGGAGCCGAGCGGTGTGGGGAGGAAGCCCACGTGTGCAAACTCAGCAGCGCTGGTGCACACTCGGCCCTCAGCCCACACTGCTCTGGTGGACCAGCCCAAACAGAAGCCTTGGGCTGCACACGCAAAGCGCCTAGTCCTGAGCTGCAAGGAGGCACGTTTAGCCACGGTCACAAATAATCCCCACAAAGAATTTTTCAGGGTAGATGATGAGCACACAAGAAAAATAGCCAAGCGAAAGCTGAAATAAATCTACAAATATTTCTGATAAAGAGATGGTCAGGCTCAGACTATAAAATAACGATGCTATTTATTTAAATATAAGTTTAAAGAAATTTTAAAAAAGAGCATGGAAATACCTTCATGGAGCAGAAAACTGTAATCAGTGACTTAAGGAATTTGCAAAAAGAAACAAAATTTCTAGAAATGAACTATACAATAACTGGAATTAAAATTGGACAGAGAATTCTACTCCAGGAAGATGGAGGAGAGGTGCTTTTCCTCATTCTTCCCGCTAAGTACCACTGAAAACCTGGACATTCTGTGTGAAGCACGTATGAAGACTCTGAAAGTGGAGAGAAGAAGGCAGACCAGCTGGGAACCGTGAGCCCCAAGGAGCAACATGCTGGGTTTCCTTTTGCCTCAATTATCCCAGACGTGGAGCTGAAGAGGCCAACAGCCCAGAAACTCCGATAGGCAAAGACCAAAGAAGCCCTAACCGAAGTCTGCTCTCTCTAGCCAAAGGGCAAGGAAAGAAACAGCCAAGCAAGACTGAAAATTCTCTGACAAAAATCGCTCTGCTCCAGTCCAACGACACAGAAAATATATGGTGGCCCTGTCCCAACCCCCACCATCAAGGGGCCGGGGGGGAGCCTAGACCTCCACCCTCACGAAGCTGGAACAAGGACCCACCGCCGCCAGGGTGGTATCAGAGAAGGTCAAGGAAGGGACCAGGACTCCCGACTCCCACCCCCGGCAGTGGCCAGGCACTGCTCAGTCCCCCATAGGAGGGGAGTCAGAGGAACCCCTACGTCTGCCCAGCAGTAAGGAGGACCCACCCCCTTCGTGTCCTTGGAGGCTGAATGGAGAACCTGGACTTCAGTGTCCACCTGCGCTAGCAAGCTAGAGCCCTCCCTCTTCCCCTGCCAGAAGAGAAGCCTTAAAAACCAGCCAAGGGAAACGGATGTGGCTCAAGAGGTTCGGCGTCCGTCTACCATATGGAGAGATCGGGTTTCGGTCCCTGGTACCTCCCGGTTAAAAAAAAAAAAAAAAAAAACAGCCAAAACGGAAGATTTATGTAAGATCCAGAGTCTTAGAACACAATTTTTAAAGTCTAGATTTCACCTGAAAATCACTCACTGAAAGAACCAGGAAAATCTCAAGCTGAATGAAAAAACATCAGGAGATGCCAGCATGGAGATGGCAGGGATGGTGGCATGACCTGGAGAAGATGTCAAAGCAGCCCTCACGGAATGCTTCAATGAGCATGTGCTTCAAACAAATGGCAGAACAGAATGCCTGGGCAGAGAACTAGAAGACATAAAGAAGAACCGAGTGGGGACTTTAGAACTGGAAAGTACAGTGACCCAAATAAAGACTCAGTGGTTGGCCTCAGGATGGAGAAGATAGAGGAAAGAATCGGTGATCTGGAAGGTAGAGCAATTGAAATTATCCAATCGGAGCAACAGCAAAAAAAAAAAAAAAAAAAAAAAGAAAGAAAAATAAAAGGAACAAAGTCTCAGGGATGTGGGGCAATAACAAAAGATCAAACATTCAAGTCATGGGAATCCTGGAAAGAGAGGAGAAGGAGGGCAGGCCTGAAAAAACTACTACAAGAAATAATGGATGAAACTTCCCAAATTTTTGGCAAGGGACATAAACCTATAGATTCAAGAAGCAAACTGAAAACAATACAAATCCAAATAAATCCACATCAAGACATGCCATAAAAAATAAAATAAAGAAGACATGCCATAATGGAACTTCTGAAAACTAAACGCAAAGAAAAAACCTTGAAAGCAGTCAGAAAAAAAAATGGTACATTACTTATGGCAGAAAAACAACTAGAATAATGGTATATTTCTCATTAGAAACCAAGAAGGCCAATAGGTAGTGGAACTATATTTTTCAAGTGCTGAAAGAAAAAGCACTCAATCTAGAATTCTATACCAAGTGAAAATATTTTTCAAGAATGAAAGGGAAATCGATATATTTGCAAATGAAGGACAATTAGGAGAATTTTTCACCAGCAAATCTACCCAAAGGAATGACTAAGGAACATTTTCTAACCAGAGAGGAAACAATAAAAGAAGGAATCTTGGAATATCAGGAAGGAAGAAAGAACACAATAAGCAAAAATCTTGGTGAATACGCTAGACTTTCCTTCTATAGCTGTATTATTTCACACAACTGCATGTGAATCTACAATTATTTCAAAATAAAAAATGCAGTTAAAAAGAAACAAACAAAATACCTAAAAACAAAATTGTATGAAAGGCCAATCTCATTTGTTAAAAAGGCACCCCTGCGTGCTGGGGTATTGTGGAAAGAGCACAGACAAGGGCAGGTGGGTACCTTGTGGAATCACTGCTGTGCCATTAAAAAAGGGCGCGGCCTTCAGAAAGTCACTGCCGACCAAGGCTTGGACGGCCCCTTCGGCGGGAGAAATGAAAGATCTAGGATGTGAAGACCTTCTGAGCTCTTCCAAAGGTGTAATCCCGAGCTGGAAGCAGAGTCCAGGCGTCTGTACTTACTCATGTCATAAGCAACGCTTCTTCATTTTGGCCCTTTGTGAGACACAAAAGGATGAGGGGCAGAGCTGGAATTTGCTTTCCTACTTATTTGTCTTCTCCACCAACTGCAGTTTAAGCCCGTGAAGGACTGGTGCCATTGGATCACCAGCCTTAGTTCAAGCTTTGCATGTTGTAACTGCTCAATAAATCGTTGAGTCAATAGATTCACATGGCAAGTCCCTTTGGGTCAACCCAAGGAGGCCTCATCCATCCACTCCCAGGGAAGTGTGTATACATATCCACTCCACTTTTCCAAACAAATACAGCCTCTTCTGCTACATCGTGCTCACACCTATCCATAAGTAGGGAAACATCAGTATATCGGGAAGTCTCATTGGTCCTTACCCAGTCTCTCCCAGCACGTTAGTGTTTTGCATCAACCAATAACCATAGCTTGTTAAAAATATATATTAGACAAGATATTAATTATGGGAGTTAATTTGAGCAGCATTCAAACCTCACATGGAAAGGAGCTCCATGAGGGGGTGGAAAGGCGAGGCTCATGCAGGGCCAACGTGGATGCGAGTGAGGAAACGTTCTGGTTGGCAGAGCTCGAGTTTCCCTTTTACACGGGGCGGGTGGGGGGAGGCTTATAAAGTGGAAGGCAGATATCCCTCGATCAGTGTGGTCTGCTTGTCCCATCTCATGAGCCCCTCTGCTGGCCTGAAGCCCCCAGGTGCTGCTTCTCTGCACTTCTGTGAACTCCCAGCAGTTCACACCGCTGCCTGCCGCAGCCATCCAGCCGATGGTGTTTGGTTCGGATCCGGCTTCATACAGTGACTCCTGTACACCTGTCGGCTGGGTGCTGACACCGTCCCTGTCCACGGGTAGAAACCCTGAGCCCCTCAGAGGTCAAGTTCCTAGCCAGGTTGCATGGCTGGCAAAAGTGAGATTCAAGAGTCCTTGCTCTCCATGCCCACGTTTGCTTCTCCTGACCGGCTTTCCAACACCCGGCTCTGCCCCTTGACCTTCCCCAGGGGCAAAAATGGCTTTGAAAGATTGAACCACCATTCGGTCGTTCATGGGTTTGGAAGAGAATGCTACCTCTGCGTGAGTAACAAGCTGGTTCTTACCTGTACTTCAACCAGGCCACGAGAATCTAGCATGGAGTCAAACTGCCTTGTGCAATTAGAATGTTTTTATATCATTGAACCTGAGTGCTGAGAATTCCTGTACCCTTCAGATTGCATCCCCGGCGCTTAGCTGAACTGTTGGCATGTGCTTGGCGGTGAAATTTAATGTGATGGCTCCTGATTCTGAATTGGGAACGATGGGTGTGCTCGGTCCCCAACTCCACAGGAGCCCCAGCCCTGGGTCCTCGGTGGTCCAGCCAGGTGGTGACCACTCCAGCCAGAGGGCGTGGTCACAGCAGGACCTGAAGCCACAACTTGCTTTGAGAGAAAACACACGTTTAGGTCCCCGCCCCTGCCTTCCACGGTCTCTGCTTCCTCCTCTCCCCGCACTGCTGTTGGAAGTGGGTGCCTGCCTGTCCTCCTCCACCGCTCAGGCTTCCAAGCCAAAGTTCAATGGTCCAGAACAGCCCTGCACGCTCAGCTCCAGCTGGATGAGGCGAATCCCAACCCGGGGTGGCGGCCGAGCGGGGGAGCCCGGCAGCTCCCTCGGCACAGGCTTCCGCTGTGTTCCTGGGAATCTAAACCCCAGAGGGCCTGGCAGATGCGTCCGTCTCGGGGAGGTCACCCCACGAGGATGCGTGCTTGCCAGCTGTCCCTGCCAGCTTTCCTCGGAAGCACACACCCGGGGCGTGGGCACATGTACGCACACGCATCAGTCAGCACTCCCCCCGGCATCTTTCCACACTCACACCACGGCTGCCTGGTCAGAGGCCGTTCCCATCGCATGAGGCCTGGGAGGGCTCTGTCAGCTGGGTGCTTTCCAGCATGAGTCACTGTCCGCCTCCTCTCCTTAATTACTCTCCTGGGAGCTGCTAGTATAACTCTGCTGAAGTCTGGAGAAATTAATCAAAGTGTATCTTACACATGAAGCCCACCATATTCCCCAGCGCTGGCACATCCTCCGCCCAAGCCTTCCCTCCTCTTTTCATGTTTTAATTGGTTTGCAATTTCCCACATGCTCAAGCCTTGCCTTCCTCCCTGGATCTGCACTTCCCTCTTCAGCATGTTTTTCTGGGATTTTTCCTACTTGCTTTCCCAACCATGGCAGTTCCTCAGTCCACTACATACCATCCATCTCAACAAAACAGAATCTCATGGAGAGAAGCCTGGGGCCCAGGAGGACGTTGCCCCCCGCCTCTCCCCGGGCACGGTCCTGCTACGTGGCCGCATTTCATGGGGACACAGGAGGTTTCCGCCAGAGCGCGAAAGCACCCTGTGGCAGTTTGAGATTATTTTATGAATGCCAAAAAAGAAAAAGATTATGTTTGTAAACTGAACTATTCCTCTGGGTGTGATGCCTTCTGATTGTATTAAATTCAGCTGAAATGTCTTTGATGAGATTACCTGTTAAGATTAGGGCTTTGATTCCACCTCGTCAGTAAGACGAGGCTCAGGTTGAGCTGCCGCCCCCATGGTGGGTCTGATATAAATGGACACTGACTCAGAGGAACGAACTTTGTCATTTTTGATCCTGCCATGTGACAGGAAGGAGAAGGCTCAAGCAGCTAAAGCCCCGGGGACCATTTGCCTGATAGCTTACAGCTGACCTTGGGAAGAGAGCCAAGACTGATACAGGAAGCCCTGAGAGACGAGCCCTATGCCAGCCTGCAGCTGAGATCGGGAAGAAGCTGGGCCCACGGAGCCCCAAGAGGAAGCGGAGGCCCAGAGGGTTAGCTGAAACCCGGCAGAGGTGGCCTGCATTTGCTTCAGCACGAGGCAGCTGACTTTGGTGAGGAAGTACCTCTTACTGTACCTTGATTTGGACTCTCCATGGCCTTGGGACTGTAAGCTTTTACCCCAAATAAATACCCTTCATAAAAACCAACAGTTTTCTGGTACTTTGCATCGCACCCCTTTGGGGGACTATTATGCGCCCGCATCCCGCAGGCTGCAGGTACCGGGTGCCAGGGCGCAGTGGGCACGCAGCGAGCGGCTTTCTGTGGGATGCGGACGTCCAGCCCAACCTGCTCCACTTACTGTCCACGGGAAGCGCCTCTCTTCTGAAGGCCCGGGCGTGCCCAGCGTTCCTCAGTGGCACACGCGCATCTCACTCCGTCCCCAACGCTCGTTCACAGCCCGGGGCCCTGGGTGTGTCTCAGGCTGGGATGCTCCTTAAACTGGGGGGCTCCCTTCAGCCCCATCCCTAACCTTCGTGGAGGGTAATTTATAGAACTTATCTGCAAACAGCAAGCCAAAAGTGAGAAGAGAAGCCCCCCAAAGGCTTCTCCAGGTCTGCAGGTCCCACAGGCTCTCCAGGCTTCCACAGTACCCCCAGACTCTCTTAGGCTCCTCCAGGGCCCCTAGAATCCCAGGTATCTCCAGGAACCCCCAAGGCTCCTCCAGCACCTCAGACTCCCCAGGCTCCTCCAGCCCCCCAGTGACCCCCAGACTCCCCCAAGCTCTTCCAGGCACTTCCATGACCCCCAGGTCCCCTGGGCTCCCCCGTGGGCCAAGCCCCCACACAGCACAGAGGACACACCCCTCAATCTCACGAGCCTGCGAGGGACTCGCTCTGGTCCTCTGCAGGGAGCACCTTCCCACCTTCCGCCTTTCCCGCCTGACCACCTCCTCCATCTTTCAAGACTCAGCTAAGGCACCGCCACCTCTTCCAGGAAGCCTGCCCTGAGCTCGCTGGGGCGCCACGGGCTCTGGTTCATCCGCAGTCCCGGAGCGCTGCTCAATCTAACCACGGACCCCGTACTGGGAGCCACGCTCCCCCACTGTACTGAGGCCTCCATGGGCGAGGATTGTGTCTGTCTGTCCCATCCCTGGATCCTCAGCCGCAGGGCAGGTCCCAGAGCCCAGGAGACACTCACCCAAGTGGAGAGAACTAACAGAGCTGGCCCAGCAAAGTCCTGGGAAGACGCCGCCACCTCCAAGCAAGGAAAGTGGTGTGATGAAATCGCGTTCCAGAGAGAGTTCAGGCAGTGGATGGCCGACAGAGGGGACAGAGAGGGGCAGGCCGTTGGAAGAAAAGAGAGACATTCTCCCAGCCAGGGGCCAGGCCAGGGCAGTGGGCGGGCGGGAAGCCCCGAGGCTTCAGGGGCGACGTGCCCCTCCCCTGGTGCCTGTAAGCAGGTGACCTCGTGTGGCCCTGGGGCTTCCACCGAAATGGACCTAAACTGTCTCAATGGCTTAGTGCTTAAAGGGCTGCGCTTTCCAGACGCCTTGAAAAAGAACTTCTGCAACACGGCGCTGTGCGGGTATGTACTCCATCCCCGCAGCACGGGGACGGCAGAGGGCTTTTGTCCGCACTGGGTGGTTTTTAAGGGTGAAGAGCACAGAGGGCCGACCCCACCCAGGACGACAGAGAGACTGCAGTCCAGGTCCCCCACCGCCTCGGCTTCCCAGGCCGCTGTCACAGAGCACCACCAACCGGCCGCCTTACGACAGCCGACTACCAGCCCTCCTGGTTCCAGGGCCAGCAGTCCCAGGTCAAGGTGGGAGCCGCGCTCCCCCTGAGTCCCATGAGGGGCCTCCTGGCCTCTCCCGGCTTCCCGAGGCGGCCGGCGGTCCTTGGCTTGTAAACGCACCCCTCCCACTCTGCCCCGCTGCCCAGGGCCTCCCCACGTCTGCCCACAGACACATTTCCTCTTCTTAAGGACTTCAGTCTATGGGATGCAGGGCCCACCCCTCCAAAGTGACTCATCTCCACTCATGCCATCTGCAGTGACCATTTCCAAAGAAAGTCACCTCCAGAGCTACATGTCTTTTGGGGGACACAACCCACCCCATGACATCTATCTGTTTGGTCACCCTGAGTAGCAGGTGAGCTGTTCTCCGTGGAGCTAAATTAACAATGGAGATTTCAGAAAACTAAAGCTTACTCTGAAAGGTAGGCCCCACCCCTGCCCCGGCGGCAGCCGTTCCAGGGAAGGGGGGTGGGGGGAGGCTCATCTGAGTCTTAGCAAGAGGCAGAAAGCAAAGGTGGCCTCCCATGGCCCCGCTTTGGCTCGATGGGCTTCCACGGACCAGGAGACCCTGGTCCTTCGAGCTCTGCAGGGACCCCACATCTTTGACCCCTTCCTTGATCCCTGTCCCCGCCTCTGCCCAGAGCACAGAGGCTGGGACACCCGGGCCTGGAGGTTGAAGCCCCTGATGCTCTCTGCTCTCCTGGGCGCATCAGCAGAGGCACCCGGGAGGCCCCTCCAGCCACAGGGGGAGGCGGACGCCAACGAAGGGGCCAGAGTGGAAGAGACAGCCGTGGTGGACACCCCCCCAGAGCCCCTGGACCACCGATTTGTCACCAGGGAAGACCCAGGAAGCACTGTGGGTCGCCTGCAGGGGCTGAGGGGTAGGGGGCAGAAAGGAACTTTGTGCTGCTCATGCCGATAGGACTATTTGTACCCATGAGTGCTAATTCCTGGCTGGTTTGCTCTCCCTCCTCCACAGCCTCTTCCTCCACCATGGGATCAATCTAGACGATGTGTTATCAGAGATTCCATTACCGTGACTCACCAACAAGAAACGGTTGCTTCCCATAATCTTGTGTCAAAAGCCATGGTCTTTTCCTGCTCCTTGCTTATTGCCATACCCTGAAATAAAAATTTTTGGATCTTAACTATTTTTCAAGTTTTCTGAGCACATGATTCATATCTCAAAGAATGTCCAGAAACAAAGTATATACTAGAAGAGTTCTTGGTTCTTAAGGACTCCCCAGAGCCCATCGGGTACAGGACTGTGGGCTCTTGATCTTTTTTGTTCTAGAGTTGGGGTTCTCCACTCCAGGTATATTTTTATTTGGATGGGTTCTTGGCTTTAGTGACTAATTTCAGTTGTTTTGTTTTTTATATATTTAGAAGCCTTTATTTCTCCTTCTACTTTATTATTCTCCCCTCCACTTTCCTTAGACTTCCTTAAGGTCATAGGTGGTAGACTGTTGGCTCATTCTCTGGTTTTCATAGAGCCGACATTTAAAGTCCTGAAAATCCCATCAGTGCTGCTGGGGCCGCGTCCCTAAGATTTTTTATGCTCAAAGCTTCCATTCTCTTCTGATTTAAGAAGTGTTTTTCTATGTTCTTCAATGCCTCCTTGAACCATTTGTCACCCAGGAAAGACTCTTCCACGAGCAAGTGGCTGGCTTCTTGCTTTCATCTTGCCTCTAGTTCGGGGCTGCTGCAGCCCTCCCGTTGCGGCCGGTGCTACGGCCGTGCCCTCAGATGCCATCGTTGTCCCAAATGTCGGTTAATTCTTCATCGGTTATTTTAATTTACATTTTGGAGACCGGTGTTCATTACCTCCCTCCTCCTCCCTGCCCTCGCGTTTCTCTGCGCCACCCCCAAGGCACCCACCTGCAGTTGCATCCCACCCATTTCCCGCCCTGGGTCCCCAGTCTGATCGGGCTTGGATCCCAGAGCCAAGCGTCTGCCTTCAGGCTGCCCCTGCTAATTGAGCTGCCCTTGGGGACAGACCCCAGCCCAGCCCAGGCACTGATGGACCGACCACCCAGGTCAGACCACCCACCGGATCTCTTAAAATTCCGGTCACGGAGGGTGGGGAGCACCTAAACCTCCCCCGATCAAGCCTCTCCAAGCTCACTGTGGACACTGGCCGTGACCACCAACCGCCCCTTGGGAGACGCCTCTGGGGGCGGGTCAGCTCTCCCACGCGATTCTGGGTCTTGAGTCAGGCCCAGCGACACCCCCCCCTCTAGTCAACCATGCCTGGCATTTTTTTAGTGCTCTCTTTCTATATTGTGCTATTATACACATAATATACAGCTCACCACTTTAACCATTCTAAAAGTGTACAACTCAGCGACTCGAGTGCATTCACAGAGCTGTGCAGCCGTCACCACTACCCGGTACCAGAACCTTCCCAAAGCCCCAGACCACCATCATGACCCCCCGCCCCGGCACCCCCCTCTGGGTTCCGTCTCCAGATCCACCTCTTCTGGATGTTTCGTGTAAATGGAATCACACACCATGTGGCTTCTGTGCCTGGCTCTTTCACGGAGTGTAAGGAGCTTTTACCTGGTTCTTTCTCCTTCTCTGGCACTGCTAAGTGCTTTTCCTCTGTGCACAGCTGCTCTTTGTGGAAACGCAGTTGCAGTATTATTTTGACATTATCGGCGGTGCCTATTAACATTCTATAATACCTTTTTACTCTAGTGTTTGTCTTGTTTCTGTTTGATCTGAAATGTAGAGTCCTTTCTTTTTCTTATATTTGAGTTTGAGTTAGCCTAGTCTTATTTTGAATCATTCTTTGTCACTTTACATTAAGCATGTCTTTAATAGAACAGCTTGTTTTGCTGCATATATATTTCTCCTTTCATTATTATCTTTATTTCTTGATTTTAAAATCTTTTAATTATGCCTTTAGCTCTGCAGATTTTGGTTTGATTTTTAAAGTATAATTGCAATGTGATGTTTCTCGTTAAAGGCAAATAACTAAACGGGTATTTAGTTGGTAATATAAACATGGACCTAATTTGCAGAACGAAAGAATTTTACTTTAGTGTTTCAGCTTTGTCTTCCATCTTCCTGCCCTTCCTATGACGTAAGGATTTAATCTGATGTCTCCAAAACCTCGTTGTTTTGCATTTTCTGTTTGCTCTAGCACTCAGACCTATGTGCTTGCTGAAGATGGGCGCCCTGAGAATCCTTCAGAGGCTCCCCCACCCTCTGTGCAAGGCCTGCCTGGAGCGCTGCTTATGGGGGGCTCCCAGCTGAGTCCCTGGCCCTTTGCAGAAGAGGGCGGAATTCCCAGGGGGCCACCTGCATCTAAGAACCGGACCATGCAGGGTTCAAGGCCCAGCCCCCTTGTCTCAATTTGTCTCTGAAAGGGGCTTCCAGACCCCGCTCCTGGTCCTGCTTCCCTTGGGCCCCCAGCATGCACCCCCAGCAGATCACCTCCATGCACGTTCCCGTCTCAGACGCCGTCCCAGGCACCTATGAGGGCTGTGCAGGGGGGCCTCTGGAAGTGGGGGCTGGCTAGTCACGGGCACAGGGGAGCTCGTTACTGGTGGTGGGCAAGGGGCCGAGAGCCTCGTGGCCAGTGCAGGGCAATAGCAGGAGTTTCCAGGGCTGGGAACCTGGGATGGGGATGCACTGGCAGGCGCCGGGTCTCGGGGGCTTGGGAAGGCGGGAGGAAATAGTTAGTGTAAGGATATGGCATCAGATGGCCTTGGCTGGGGCTGTTCATGCATTGGAGAAGGACCACGGGGCCAGGAGAGGCAGCTCCAGTGTCCACATGCAACAGACACGGAGCCTCGCACCGCGGGCCGGAGCCTCGCACCG
>JAKSZT010053930.1:1162846-1183073 GCA_026826555.1 Tolypeutes matacus | reverse complement strand
CACCCCAGGATCCATCCCCCCGGGACCCAGCCCACCCCAGGATCCATCCTCCTGGGATCCAACCCACCCTAGGATCCACCCCCCCCCAGGACCCAGCTAACCCCAGGATCCATGTCCCCGGGACCCACCCCACCTCCCCTCCTGGCCACCAGAGCATGACGGTAGGCAAGTCTCAGCATCCCCCTACCCCAGGGCCCTGCTGGGACCACAGAAGGAGCTGCCGTGCAGCCAGGAGAGAAGGTTCCAGAGGATCCCAAGGATGCAGCATTAAGGAGTGCAATAGCAAGTCGATAAGGGAGAGTCTGTCACTAAGGGAACATTCAGGAGAGGGTGTGGGCATGGTGCCAGCCTTCCAGAAGCTTGGAGAAACCCTGGCCTACACTGATGAAGAAGCACAACCACTGCTGTGGCAGATGACGGAAGAGGGGTCCAAAGTCTGGAAGTATGTCAGGCCAGCAGCCTGTCAGAGAGGCTATAGCGGACGTCGCCAGGGACAAGAAGCAGTGGGCAGCCAAGGAAGGCAGCTTCCCAATAAACTCACCATCCTCACCCAGTGTCTAATGTGCTAGACAAAGCTTCAGACAGAGTCAGAACTTGAAAGAGAGAGAACAGATCCCATATGACCTAGCTTTGAAGCTTGGCTCTGCCACTTCCTGCTGGGGCAGGCTCTGACCCTCAGTTTCTTCATCAGAATACTGAGATAATAATAACAGCAACTTACCTTTCTCATACCATCTTGTAAGACACATATTCAGTAATCTATGAGATGGTGGGATGAAAGCCCCCCAGGACCAGGCCAGGACCTGACCAAGCCCCACGAGTCACTACTGGCCCAATGCCTGCCAGTGTCCTTGGGCCTGGACAGTTCAAGGACCTCACCTTCCCAGTGACCAACAAGCCCCTTCACCTGTTCTCATTTGTAACAGGAGGGCTACCTGTTGGCTGGGATTGACTTCCCCGTCGGCACCCCACTGTGTGGAGCAGGTTGCAGACTCCGGCTTCTTTTGAGAAAGAGGAGGCTGGTGTCCCACTTGCTGGCTCTCCCTCCATGCAAACTTGGTTTTTGACCTGCTCCTTCCTGGACCTTAGCCTCGTAGACGTCTCCAGAAGGAACACTCTTCCACCAAGCACTAGTGTAAACTCTGAAAGAGATAGAAAAAGGGGCCCCCATGGCCTTCCTTGTGGTGAATTCTCGGGGACCCCGCCTCCTGCCCTGCTCTCTGGGGTCCCCCAGGTGGACCCTTCTGTGCCTTTCCCTCCTTGACCGAGGCCTGCAATTCTCACCACCCTGGAATAGGTCACTGGCCTCAAACCTGCAAAACCCAACAGCAAAATGACAGCTCTGGAGGAAACAAGTACCAACTCTGAGAACTTGCACAGTGGGTAGAAGGTGAGTTCCGGTGTCAGTCCTGGCAGAAGGAAGTAGCCCCCTGGGGCCCAGTTTGGGTCAGTGAGTGTCACTAAAGGTGGGGGTTGAAGCAGGACCAGAGCGTCCACGGCGGAGAGCAAGGGGTCCTAGTGGGGTGCAGTAGGTCCCATTTTTTGGTCGGATGCGTATCCCCAGCGATGAACTCTCCCTCATGGACCTGCTCTCCCACTCCCTGATGCCCCATCCTAGGGTACCCCAGTGCCTTCCTCCTGGCTGCAGGGCTCCTTCGGTGTGTGGTCCCAGCAGGGCCCTGGGGGATGCTGTGACTTGCCTGCAGTCATGCTTTGGAGGCCAGGAGGGGTGGTGGGGTGGGTCCTGGGGGGATGGACCCTGGGGTAGATCGTGGGGCTCCCCTGGCACACTGGCTCTCTCCTCAACCCCCACCTTTGGTGACACTCACTGACCCCAGCTGGGTCCCAGTGGGCTACTTCCGTCAACCAGGACACTGGAATTCACCTTTCTACCTGCCGTGCAAGTTCTCAGAGTTGGCACCTTCTTGTAATCTCAACTAGAAGCTTAACTCCACGTCCCTGGAGTTAAGATGGCCCAGCAGGTCCATCTGCCAAGCTGCCCACTCCTCAGCACTGCCCAGGAATGGCCGGTCTCCTGGGAATTGCTGGTCCCCTGGGAATGGCTGGTCCCTCTGGGATGCTTGAAAGCCTGGGAGTTTGAAAGGCTATCCCGGGATGAGTCAGGGACAGAAAAACCTCCAGGCCAGCTCTAGCCAGAGGAACTTCCCGTCACCAGACAGTAACTTCCAGCTCCTCCCCTGGCCATCTGGGCCAGGGCAGGCAGGCCAGCACACGATTTCGCTCCCCCCGCCCCCGCCGTGTGCTCTGAAAGCACCCGGCCAGCTGTGGGGCCTCGGAAGGGTGGCTCTCGTTGCCGGGGTGCTTTTCCCTGTGATTTGACCGATGTGACCCTTGTCCTAGCACCCGGGGCCTCAGGTGTCTGCTAAGCACCTGTGCAACATCTGGGCATGGAGGCTGTGAGCCGGCGTGGAGTCCTCCTCCGGAAGCCGTGCCTGTGGGGTGAGGGAGACCCCGGTCTGGAGAGGGGTGATGCTGGGCTGACTCCGCAGGCCCCTCAGGCCCTACTCTCCACACACCCTCTAAGGTCAGCTCTGGCATTGAAATCCCGGGGGCCGCTGCTCTTGGGCATGTTTCCTGTCATAAAGACGTTCCCGTTGAGGACAAACTCTGTTTCTTTTGTTTCCAGCTGACCACAATGTTCAAAGAACACAATAAAAAAAAGTACTTTCCTTGGGAGCAGATGTGGCTCAAGCTGTTGAGCGCCTGCCTCCCACATGCGAGGTCCCGGGTTCGGATCCCCATGTCTCCTGTAAAAACAAAAACAAACAACAAACAAAACAAATGAAAAAACCAACGCAGGGAGGCTGACGTGGCTCAGTGGTTGAGTGCTGGCTTCCCACATACGAGGCCCTGGGTTCACTCCCCAGGCCCCAGTTCCTAAAAAAAAAATACCTTCCTTAAAAAAATGAAAACCTAAGAGCAGCTCTCTAATTCCCATGGGGACTAACGAGTCGGGCTTTTTTTGGCACCATATGTACTCCCTTCTCTCCTTTCGGATTTGGGAACTGTCTCCTCTGTGAGGAGCTACTGCTTAGAAAAGTGCAGCCCCACACTGGGCTTTTCCCTGTGACCCCAGAGGCCCTCCCGGCAGGTCCAGAGACCTCCGGTCTGCAGGTCCCACGGAGGGTGGCCTGCTGGGGACAAGGCCTGGGTTCTGAGACGTCTTCACTGGAGCAGTTGGGGGCGTGCTGGGGTGGAGCAGGACGGGAGCCTTTCTGTCTGCTAGGCTGGCGGAAGGCAGTGTACCAGAGGTGGGCAGCCTTTACAACGGGGCTTCTTTGCTTGCCGTGAAATGTCCCCACACAGGCTTCGTCAGGCCATCTTTTCTCCCTGCAGACCAGCTGCCGGCGATCCTGGGCGTCTCGCTCACTTGGCAAGCACATGGCGGCATCTCCCTTCTCTTCTGGGTCTCGTTGCTCCAGCTTCTGACTTCCTCTGCTTCTGCGACTTTCTTTCTGTGTGTTTCTCCATATTCATCCCATTTGTAAAGGACTCCAGTAAAGAGGATTAAGGTGCAAAAAGAGAAGAGTAAATTGCTACAAAGTGGGTGGAAAATGCCCTTGCCTGAAAAATATTCCAGAACTACACGAGCTTGCGCAGACCTGCTGCCACAAGCACAGCCCCAAAGGTGAAGCGGCGGCTCCGATTCACTGCCCCACCTCTCCACAGCGGCTTCCAGGGGCATCTGAGCCATGCCCACCCTCGGGCTGCCTCCTCTGTCCATGCAGACACCAGCACTAGACACTCCTGGGCTGAGGGGCAGGGGTGGGCTCAGGCCTCCTGGCCGCTCATGAGCTTAGGGAAGCCTTACAAAGGAGCACCTGGGTGGAGAAGGTGTCAAGGGCTCCAACCTGGGAGCAGGTGAGCTCTCATCTCCTCTCCATGATGATGCTCATGGGTGACCTGGGAGCAGGTGAGCTCCCATCTCCTCTCCATGATGATGCTCATGGGTGACCTGGGAACAGGTGAGCTCCCATCTCCTCACCACGATGCCCACAGGTGACTGGCTATAGACCCCAGATGGGGGCTCTAGCCACCATCTCACCCTTCAGGCATAGACTGGAGAGCGCAGAACTGGCCCTGCAGTGTGAGGGCTCCCTGGTGGAAAGAAGCCGAGGAGAAGAAACCCAAATTCTGTTTGTGGCCCTCAAAGATTGGAAGTGAAGCTCCACACCCAGGGCCTGGAATAGCAGGTGCTCAATATTTACTGAACGAATGAATGAAAAGAAAATGGAATCATGAATAAAAACAAACTTGAAAAACTGCCTCAAATGCACAGGAGAACAGAGATAAGAATTATAAGAAAACCAAACGCTTAATAGAAGATAAAGGTCTAAATGATGAATAGTAGGAGTTGATAGAGTGCTTTTTAAAATTACCAAGGGTTTGTGTATTTTGTCTCGCTTGCTTCTTTATTGCTAATATTTTCTGATTTACTGGGCTCTGGTGAAGAGTTTCACTGTAAAAGCTGTTTTTTGGAATTCATTGAAGTTTATTTTCCCTTGGTGTGTGGAAATTTTGTGAATGTTCTAGGATGCTGAAGAGAAAATCTAGGGCACAGTTACGTATTTATTAGCTAAGCCTCACCAATGGTGGGTGTGATTTATTGAGGGCTGACTCTGTGCTGGGCAGGCTGTCATTCACATCCACGTGTCCAGCACATATCTGCGCACCCCATATGTCTCGGGGGGCTGCAGTGAACCTGCGACCTCATGAAGGCTCCAAGAGGCCGTGCCTCCAGTTGTCACAACGACTCCATGAGGAAGACAGAGGTGGGAACTGAGGCTCAGGGTAAGAAACTTGTCCAGTGACACATAAAATAAATGACAAAACTGGCCTCTTCAATCAGGCCGTCAGCCTGTAAGGCCACGTGCTTCCCTGCCCCACGTGGCCTCCCGTTAATGTCAGCAGCAGATTGCTGGAAAGTAGTATGTGCTTTCTCATTTTTTATCTACTTCATCTGACATAACTGAAAATATTGTTAACATTTATAATAAAAATTGTGCTTCTATTTCCTTTTGCGTTTTTAAGAGTTTTGTTGTTTGGTTTTTTTTTTTAATCTATGATGCTCTCCTATTTAGCACAAAAAGTGTGTGATAAGCATTCAGTAATGGTTATTGCTATGAATATGGATTTCCCTTTGGACCCTGTTTTAGTTTGCTAAAGGCTGCCAATGAAATACACCAGAAACAAGTGGGCTTTTATATGGGATTTATTAGGTTAAAGCTTACCATTGCAAGACTCAGAAAAATGTTCAAATCAAGGCATCCTCAGAGACACTTTCTCATCGAGCTGCAGCTGTGCTCAGCCACGCATAGGGCAGCCACGCATAGGGCAGCCACGCATAGGGCAGGGCATACGGCGGCGTCAGCTCCTCTCTCTCCTCTCCTCCAGGCCCCGTTGCTAATTCTGCCTCAGGCTGCTCCATCTGGGGCTTTTATCTTTCCCAGGTTTGTTGGTTTCAACTTCTGGAGGCTTCTCTGTCTCTGAAACTCTTTCCTCTGTGTCTGTGGCTTTTTATTCCTCCATTAAAGGACCCCAGTAAGAGGATTAAGACCCACCCTGGGCTACACAATCTAATCAGAGACCCTTAACTGAAGCCATTTAATCAAAAGGTCCCACTACCGTAGGTTTACGTGCACAGGAAGGGAATACCTCTAAGGACATAGTCTTCTGGGGTCCACCGAGCTTCAAACTGTCACAGACCCATTTTATATCTTCTACCTTGAACCCCATTGTATTTTATGTTGTCTCTCAAAATTCTTATTTGTTTATTTTGTCTGTGGTGTCTTAGTTCCTTCTTGATGTTTTGTATTTTTTAAACAGCTTTATTGAGTTATAATTTGTATGCAATACTTTTTAAATATATAAATTTGGCTTTTATTAAGGCAGGCAAGAGCTTTTATTTTATTTTTTTTTTAATTATCCCCCCCTGCCCCCGCCCCCGCCCAGATGGTTGTCTGTCTGCTCATTGTCTGCTCGCCTTCTCCAGGAGACACCAGGAACCAAACCCGGGACCTCCCATGTAGTAGGCAGGTGCCCAACTGGTTGAGCCACATCTGCTTCCCTGTATGCAATACTGTTGAGTTATAATTTATATGCAATAACATTCACCAGTTTTAGGTGAACAATTTGATGAGCTTTGACAAACATGTACAGTTGTGTAGCCATGACTATGATTGAGATATAAAACATTTCCTTCATCCCAGAACGTCTTTTGTACTCTTTTGCAGCCAATCACCTTCCATCCAACCCTGGCAATCATTGATCTGCTGCCATCAGCATTTTGCCTGTTCTAGAATTTCAAAATGAAATCACTATGGCTTCTTTTGCTCTGCTAATGCCTGTGAGATTTATGGATGTTGTTTCATGCATCAGCAGTATGTTCATTTTCTGTTTCTGATTTGCATTCCATTGTATGAATGCCCCACAATTTGTTTATCCATTCTTATATTAAGAGACATTTTGGTTGCTTCCAATTTTTGGCTTTCATGAGTAAAGCTGCCATATACATTCACATACAAATCTTTTTGTAGATATATGATTTCATTTCTCTTAAATACCTTGGAGTGAGGTTGCTAGGTCACTTGGTAAAAGTATTCTTAACTGGATAAGAAACTGTCAAATTCTTTTCCAGAGTTGGTGAACTACAAACAGTGTTTGAGAGTCAAGTTGCTCCAAGTCCTTGTCACCTCTCGGTATTGTCTGTCTTTTTATCCCATTGTGGGTTGTTATTTGTTTTGCCTTTCTCAGATGACTAACAACATTGAGGACCTTTTTCATGTACTTATTAACCATTCATATATCTTCTTAAATAAAATGTCCATTAAATTCTTTTGCCTATTTTTATATCAGGATGTTTGCTTTCTGACTTTGAATTGCAAGAGTTCTTTATATTCTGAATAATAGATTCTTTTTTTAAAAGATTTATTTTATTTATTTATTTCTCTCCACCCCCTCATTGTTTGCACTTGTTGTATCTGTTCATCTTCCTTGTTTCTTTAGAACGCACTGGGAACTGAACCTGGGACCTCCGATGTGGGAGGGAAGCGCCTAATCTCTTGAGCCAGCTCTGTTCCCTGCTTTGTTGCATTTCTTATTGCATTAGTCACCCAAAGGGGTGTTGATGCAAAATACCAGAAATTGGTTGGCTTTTATAAAGGGTATTTATTTGGGGTAGAAGCTTACAGTTACCAGACCATAAAGCATAAGTTACTTCCCTCATCAAAGTCTATTTGATGCCGTGTTGGAGCAAGATGGCTGCCGATGTCTGCCAAGAGTCCAGGCGTCTTGGGTTCCTCTCTTCCCAGGGCTCTGCTTCTCTCCGGGCTCAGCTGCTGTGCTCTCTCCACAAGGCCAGCTGTAACTATCAGGCAAACGGCTCTGCCTCTCTCCCCGGGGCTTCTGCTGTGTCTAAGGAGCCTCTGTGTTCTTCTCCTGTGTGTTCACTTCCCAGGCTCCAGCTCAAAACTCCCAACTGTCTTTTGCCATGTCTTTTATCTGTGAGTCCCCACCCACCAAGGAGTGGGGACTCAACGCCCTACTGACATGGTCCAATCAAAGCCTTAATCATAATTTAATCACGCCCAGGTATAGACCAGTTTACAAACATAATCCAATATCTATTTTTGGAATTCATAAACAATGCCAAACTGCTACACTCATTATGTTTTTCTTCTTGTGTCCCTTGTTATGTCATCTTGTTGTATTAGCTTGCCGTGCCTGCCTGTCGTGTCAGCTCGCTGCCTTGCTCATGTTCTTTAGGAGGCACCAGGAACCTCTGTTCCCGGCTTTATTGTGTCTCTCATTATGTTTTTCCTCTTGTGTCTCTTGTTGCATCATCTTGTTGCATAAGTTTGTTGCATTAGCTGCCATGCCTGCCTGTCACATCAGCTTGCTGTCTTGCTCGTCTTCTTTAGGAGGCACCGGGAAACTCCATTCCCTGCTTTATTGTGTCTCTCATTATGTTTTTCCTCTTGTGTCTCTTGTTGCATCATCTTGTTGCATCAGCTTGCCACACCTGTCTGTCATGCCAGCTCATTGTTTTCTTTCGGAGGCACTAGGAACTGAACCAGGGACCTCCCATGTGGTAAGTGGGAGCCCAATCGCTTGAGCCACATCCACTTCCCTAGATTGTTAATCAGTTATATATTGTGTAAGTATCTTCTCTCAGCATGTGACATCCATCTTATGTTTCTAAATGTCTTTCATAGAGCAAAAATGTTTAATTTTAATGAAGTCCAACTTATCAAATTTTTCTCCATGCCATTTTTGTCCTACCTTAAAAAAATCTCTGGCTAATTAGATGTCATAAAGATTTCTTCTGTTTTCTTTTTAAGAATGTTATCGTTTTAGCTCTTGTATTTAGGTCTATTGCCTACTTGTAATTAATTTTTGTATATAATGTGAGATAAGGATAGAGGTTCATTTTTTTCCAACACCATTTCTTTAAAAGATGACCTTCCTCACGGTGAATTTTCATGGCACCTTTGTTGAGAGTCAACTGACCATAAAAATGTGAGTCTATTTCTGGACTCTCTATTCTGTTCCCTGTAGCAATATATCTCTCCTCATGCCAATGTCATGTGGTCTTGATTTCTGTAGCTGTATGAAAAAAGACTAAAAATCAAATAGTGTAATTCCTTTTACTTTTCCTCAAAATTATTTCACCTATTGTAGGTGTATTAGCCAGCCAAAGGGATGCTGATGCAAAATACCAGGAATCTGTTGGCTTTTATAAAGGGTATTTATTTGGGGTAGAAGCTTACAGTTACCAGGCCATAAAGGGTAAGTTACTTCCCTCACCAAAGTCTGTTGCCATGTGTTGGGGCAAGATGGCTGCTGGCCTCTCCGAGGGTTCAGGCTTCCACTTCCTCCTAAGGCTCTGTGGTCCCAGCTCCTTCTGATCTCAGCTGTAGGCTAGCATAAGGCTCATCTCTCTCCCCTGGGCTCATTTCTTTCTGGGCTTTCTCAGCCGTTCAGGCTCTGGTCTCTTCAGCTGCCAACTATCAGGTGAACGGCTCGGCTCCCTCCCCAGGGCTCCAGCATCCAAAACTAAACTCTCTGTGATCTCCTTCTCCGTGTATTTACTTCCCTGTCTTTGACTGAGCATCTGTTTATACAGCCCACAAAGGGGGGTGCATGGGGACTCAAACCAAGTTGCCCTAATGACGTGGTCAAATAAAAGCCCTAATCTTGAATTAATAAAGTAAAAGTGAAACCTCCGAATCTAATACAATCTAATACACCCAGGGGAACAGACTAGTTTACAGATACAATCCAATATCTGTTTTTGCAATTCATAAACAATACCAAACTGCCACGGTACATCCTTTGCATGTACATAAAATATATAAAAGCAGCACTAACCGTGCACATTTTTGTTAAACTTATTCCAAAGTATTTCATATTTTTATGCTACTATAAATGGTATTTTTATTTCAATTTCCATCTGATTCTTGTTGGCATATAGCATAGCATGTACAATTGACTTTTGAACATTGACCTTGCTGAAGACACTTGTTAATTCTAGTAGCTCTTTTGCAAATTCCTCAGGGGTTTCTTTGTAGATGGTCTGGGTGGCTGTGAATTAAGATGGTTTTACTTCTTTCTTTCCAATGCAAATCAGAAGAATTTCATTTCTTTTCATTGCCTGATTGCACGGGCCAGTGTCTCCAGGACAATGCTAAGTGGAAGTGGTGAGTGCCAACTTCCTTGCCTGATCAGAGACAGAAAGCATTTGAGGCTTTACCATAAATTGCATTCACTGTAGATTTTTAGTAGATGCAGTTTATCACTTTGAGAGTCTCCCTTCTATTTCTAGTCTGCTGGGAGCCTCTTATCCAACTGAATTTTGCCGTATCCTTTCTCTGCTCGACGGAGATGTTCCTATTGGGTGCCCGGCCATCTCCTGCCTTCCCTCCTCTGGCAAACCCACTCTTCTTCACTGTCTTACTAACCTCCTCTCCTCTCCGGATTTGAAAGGAAGGGTCTGTGGGATTTGGGGCCGTTGTCTGACCTGTGGCACCTGAGCACGGAAAAGGGACCCCATTTTCCAAAGGGACCCCATTTTCCAAAGGGACCCCATTTTTCAAAGGGCAGACATTCAACCAGGAAGGACAGGACAGCCAGAGCCAGAGCACCGCAGACTTCTGGGAGAAAGTGAGGCCTCACTGATGACTCACCTCCAAAACCATGAGACAGTAAGTTCCTGCTGTTAGGCCAGCCAGTGTGTGGTATCTGCCATAGCAGCCCTGGCAGACTGAGACAAGCCCTCTCCCAGATGGGGCCTCCTCTCATAATTAATCTAGGAGCCATAAAGCCTTCACAGAGCATTTCCCAGCCAGGTGCACACTTCTGTGAAGGCTGATGCTTGGGTAGAAAGGCTCTCTTTGGGATGTTATGAATGGGGCAGCAGAGTGAGAATAGGTTTACTAGCCTTGCCTCTTCCATCCCTCAATCAAAGTCAAACAATACCTGGATACTGAGGAAGAATCCAAGGAAAGCAAAGAGAACATTACTAAGAATATTGGATGCTAAAACTATCTCTTATCCCACATATTTAAGCTAAAACAAGTAGAATGTGTCAGCTAGAAAGAAAGACATCTTTGAACAGCTGAAAAAATATAAATTAGTCATGTTTATTCTTTAAAATGTAACTGGAATGTTTTCCAGGATGACCAAAAGACATTTGTGGCGTCTTCCATCATGTGTAATTATTCACTGTCCTTCTTCCTGGTAGGCAGACTAGTTGTCACACTGCCCTGCAGGCTTCGGGTGTGGTCATGTGCCTTGCTTTGGACACAAAGCAAAGAGGTAGTTTATGTGGAAATGAGCAAGAAGTAAAAGGGTTGTGGGCCATTAAAATGTTGAACTTGTATGTTATGTGGCATAAGCTAGCAAAAGCTGACTAGTACAAACATTTGGAAGTACCCATAAATAAACACTGAATGAGAATTCTTTCAGATGGGGAATTTATTCTTTAATGAGATAGTTAAAACTTATTTTTCACAACATATCTTCAAATATTTATCCCAACATCAGTTGATCCTCATCTTACTCATTTTTGAAAATAGTTAAATTTTTCTATTAACAATTTCATATTAATAAAACATAAAAGAATATTCCAGATGCCAGACCAGTTTTAGCAATATTAATCTTCCTTTCATTAAATACATAGAAAAACATCTGAGCAAAATTTGTAATAAGATGTTTTAATGCTTACACATTGTCAGTATTTGCAATGCTCACTAACTGTTCGGGATTGAATCACGTGCCCCCACAAGAGGCACGTTTCGGTTCCCGGCCCCTGGTCCTGTGGGTGTGGCCCTAACTGTAAGCATGGCCTTTGAAGATGCTGTTAGTCGAGGTGAGCTCACACCGATCCAATACAGCTGAAGTCCTTGTAAGCAAAGGACATTGGACACAGAAGAGGAAGTGCTGGGAGGAGCCAGGAGCTGAAAGTCAATGGAAACCAGAAGAGCAAGGAGACGCCACCATGTGCATTGCCACGTGACAGAAGAGCCAAGGGCGAAGGCTCGCTAGCAGCCTTCAGGGAGAAAGCATCACCTTGCCGGCGCCTTGATTTTGGACTTCTCCCAGCCTCAAAACCATGAGCCGATAAATTCCCATTGTTTAAGCCAATCCCTTTTATGGTATTTGTTTTAGCAGATGGGAAACCAATACAGTAACTACTATTATCTGTGATGATATCTAATCCAGAAGAAAAAGTTTTAATGCTTAGAGTTTCATGGTCATAATAAATAAAGCAAATTTTAAAATTCAAATTATATAAATATCTTTATTGTTGATAAGAATAGTTGGGGGAATAATAGAATGAACTATAAGAGACTCTCAAATATGAAAAGATACTACATTAAGATAAAAATATGTGCAGGAAATGGACTAGAATTAGGAGTAAAAGGAGAAAAAGAAAACATGCAAAATTTCTGATCGTTAAAGAGCTTGTCATATGTTTTCTAAGCTGATATTGGTAGGCATTGATTCATGATGACACTTAAATTCTAGTGGATACATTTAGAAGAGTAAAGGAACCATTTTACTTTGAAGTCTTTTATTTATAACATCCTGGAAATTACAGACCTTGCAACATTTTACACATGAATAAAATTTTTAGATGTAAACTTGAAACGTGTGGGGAGTAAATCATTTTCCAGCCTCTTTAAGAGGAAATCTCGAGGAGCACTGACTCAAAGCACGCGTGCCATGTCAGAGGTCAAGGACTGTAGTGGCCAACCTCCTACTTCTATGAAAGCCTCCCGAGTCAGAGTCCAGCCAAACGTCCTTGAGCCTGGCCTCACCTCTTGGGGATGACGTAGGGGTGATGAGGTGGAAGGAAGGAGCCCCAAGGAGTCCTCAGGATCCCTGGAGGCCATCACCTGCTCCTGGAGGACCAGGGCTGGCTCCTCAGTCCCCGCTGCCAGTCTTCCCCTCTGACTCCTCCTCGGCCCCCCATCCAGGTGTAAATTTGATTGTGCCAGGCCCTTGCTTAAAACCCTCCACTGGCCTTCCTTGGCCTCCTGGAGAATGAAGCTGGGCAAGAAGCCCCTTTTCTACTGTGCCCTGCCTGTCTCTTCAGATGGGTCTCCCTCCACCCCACATAGCTGACATTAAGAGAAAGACAACAAATGCCATGCCAGTGAGGAGAGATGCACAGCCCCAAGGGTAAGGTAGAAGGTGGATGATGACATGAGGGCTAGAAGCCGGTGAAGGGAGGAGGCTGTGGAAAGAGAGAGTGGACAAGGGGCTCCCTTCTGCTCTCTTCTGCAGCCTGACTGCATAGTCAATCCAACGTTCCATGAGACTGTTCTTGCTTCCACATATTCCTTAAACAAAACCCTTATTACTTGATGTGAAATGAGCCCTTGCAAAAAACCAAGCAAACAAAAAACCAACCAACAAACAAAAACAAACCATATTGCATAATGAACTTTAGAACCATCAACTCTTTTCCCCTTCCCAAGCCCATTTGCACTTAAATTTGAATGGAAAATCTGTTGGTTAACTTGGGAGAATTTTTCATGTTTCAATACAGGGACATGGTCTGTCTCCACTGTTTAAGTCTCCTTTTATCTCACAATAAAGTCATGAGTTTCTCTTTATAAAGGTTTCACACATTTCTAATTGATTTTATTCTTGGCCTGTCTATTCTATTCCAAACAGATTCTTCCTTTATTAAATTTTTCCTCTTAGACTTATTAAATACAATGAAATGGATTTTCTAATATTAAACCATCCTTGCATTTCTGGAATAGATCCTTCTTGATGAGGATGTAATATTCATGTAATAGACTGTTTGATTTGCAAGTATTTATGTTGTATTTTTGGACTTCCCTTCATAAGTGATATAGTCTTTTTTGTACTCTGTCAGTTTTGAGAATTAATCTTATATAAACTTGTAAAATATATTGGGAATTTTTTTTTAACTTTTTCTATGTTTTAGATCATCTTATAAAACATAGGAATTTTATGTTCTGATAATATTTGAAAATAATTCATCCCAAACCCATCTAAACTTGGTACCAAATTTGGAGATAATATTTTGACAGTGTTTTTAATTGTTAAATGCTTTCTGGTTTGTTTAGACTTTTACTGTTTCTTAAGTCAATTTGACATTATAAATGTTCCTTTAAAATCATCCATTTCATTAAGATTTTACAATTTTAGCATATCATTTTCCATCATTTTATCATAATTCATTGTCTCCTCCATTCCTAATTTTGCATATCTGTATTTTTTTTCTCTCTCTAATAAGACTAGCCAGTGATTTGTCAATTTTGTTGATCTTATTAAAAATAACCAGCTCTTGAATTTCTCTATCAATTCTTTTTTCAGTTTGGAATTCTTAAATTTCTTTATTTTCTTTGCTTATTTTTCAAGTGTGCTTTTTCTTCTTAGTACAATATTCAGCTCCTTTACATTAGGCCTTTCTTATTTAATATTTAAGGTATTTAAGTCTATGAATTTTCCTAAATATATAGCTTTGACTTCAGCACCTAAATTATTGTATATACTGTAGTCATTTTGTTATTTTTTTAAGTAGTCTGCAATATAACACTTTCTCGTCCTCACCAGGGACAAGAAACCATTTCCTCATCTGAGCTCCCAGAATGAGTTACACACAACACCACTGATCTGTCTACCACACTAAACTCAGGCCTCTAAAACTCTGGTCATCGCTGTACCTTCAACGCTTGGCACAGTGACTGGAATACATCGTCATCACCGTCATCTTGTTCAGGCTTTACCAGCCACCATGCTAAGATTTTACATGCATTATTAACATTTGCATTGTTCAGCTCCAAAACAGCCTTCAGAAATCAGAACTCATAGCCCCCTGTTACAGATGAGAAAACTGAGGCTCAGAGCAGGTCAGATGCCCAAGATCTAATCTGGTAAGTGGGGAAAGTGGTGTTCAAGCACAGGCGGGACTCAGCTGCCTAACCAGTAGTGTTTACTGAACCCACGAAGGAGTTTATGGTCATAGTGCATCCCTGCCACTGTGTATTCTCATTAAAAGATGCTATTTTATCATTATAGTCATTTAACCAATTCCTTCCCCACGTGTGATCAAAGGATATAATTTATCCACATTCTATGCGGTGCTTGAGAGAAGACTACACAATTAAAGGTCTTTATTCTCCTCTGTTCCCAGACTCCGATAAGACAAATAAAAGCCATCTATTTTGTAACCTGTAACCTTTTTTCTCTCGGTCACTTTCTGTGCTTTCTTTTCTGGCCATTAGGAAGTAAATCTGCATCTTCCCCAGCAAAGGCTACATGCCGGGCATTCTTTCCAGGACCCCAGCCCTCTCCGACAGCCTCCTGACCTCCCTCTGCTGAGTGAGCTGTCCCTGGAACACAGAGAAGGCTGAGGACTTTCCCCATGTTCCAGCTGAAACCAGAAGGCCCAGGCATCTAAGAAGGAAAAAGAAAACCATCGCTGCAGCCAGTCTCCTTCATGCCCCACTTCCTGGGAAGTGCAAGCAGAGGCACCTCGGCTCACGGCAGGTACGTGCTCTGGGAAGTCCGTATGCTGGGATTCTAAATGCTGACACCGCAGGCTTGGCACCAAACGTACCGGCCACATCCTGGCCCGGCTGCCGCACGCCCCAGCTTCAAGCCCACCCAGGTCCTCTTCACGTCAGGGTGGGCTGAGCCCTCACCCCTGCCCCTCTCTCCAGCCTCACAGCCACCACCCCTGGCTCACTCTGTCCACACCCCAGCCCTGCTGGCAGACCCCCCAACACACCCACGTCCCCAGCCCTCACCTCCACGCTCCGTCCACACCGACTCCACCGCCCGCCCCATCCTTCCCGTCGTCTCACTCTCTCCTACTTCCCCCCTCCTACCGCCCCCCGACCGCTGCGTGCCTAGCTCCCTCTCGTGGGCCTTCTCCATCGCCGCCCCTGGGGCCTGAGTCTCTGCTGGACGGGCCAGACCTGTCCTTGCTGGAAGCAAGGTGGGTGCTTGTGGGTTTTGAGGAAGCCAGGAGCGAGCAGCCTCACTCCCCAGGGCCTCTGGGGTCCTCTGAGAAGAGTGGACGTAAGCTGTGGACGGCCAAGGCCGCCAGCTGACTCCCAGGCTTGGTTCAGGGCCAGGCCAGGAGGGCCTGGTACCAATTTGCCCCTTAGAGTCTAGAAGCCCCAACACCCTGCCCGCAACAGTGCCGCCCGGGCGCCTGTCTGCCCAGCTCCCGTAACCTGGAGCCTCTGCCAGGCCCTCCGTGGCCCCACCCCTCACCTCCCACAGCCCCCACCTCACGACCTCCTCCCTCCAGTGGGCCCGGTCTCTGCCTGGTCTCTGGAATGTTGCTCCTAGATGTTCACACGGCCAGCCCCAGCCCGCCGGAAGCTCTCTGCTCCAACGTCGCCTTCCCGCCGAGGCCTGCCTGCCCACCCCACCCCCCCCTCTTGACCACTGCACCCCCATCCTCCCCGGAACTGACCGCCGCCCGGCCTCCTGATCCAGTCGCCAGTGGCCAGTGCTCCTGAGCTGGGCCCCCGCACCCCCGTGCAGACCCCTGCCGGCGCGGGCATCTTTGTCTTCTCGCTCACTGATGCCGCAGCACCTGGCCACGGCTGGCTCACGGTAGCTGCTCAGGGTGGATTTGTTGAACAGGTGGATGAGAAGCTCAAGGTCAACAAGCAGTCTGCTGCGAAGGGTGCAGAGGAGGGAAAGAAGGGCGTGAGCAGGCAGGGCTGCATACGGCCCCCTACCCAGGGGCAAGGAGAAGGAGCCAGCCCGTGTGAGGGCCACGCAGCCACAGAATCCCGAGGGTCCGGCATTCTTCGCGTACGGAGCCCGCCCCTTTGCTAGCCGTCCCGTGTTTGTGTGGGGATCAGTTTCCCATATTAAGTGCAATAGCAGATGAGGAGGCTTGCCATGTTTTCTCAGTAAATACCGGGCGGGCGGATCGGCCGTCCGGGCCAGCTGACCTACCCACCGGTGGGCCGGCCCGAGGGCTCTTTAGCTAGAATCATGCGCTGTGGACTGCTGGGGTCCCTGCTCGCTGAGATCTGGCTGCTGCTCTCGCTCCGTCCCATTAATTACTTCAGCAGAGGAAGCCAGTTCAGGGCCCCCACCAACGGTATTCCGCAGTGTTCTGGAAGGCGTTTTTCTCATCCCAGGCATCACCCATCTGAAGCCAACAAATTCCTTTAAAGGGGAAGAAGGCAGAGGGAGCTGAGAAGGAGAGAAACCCTGTCTGGAAGCCTCTCCGAGCCCCAGACGCAGGAGATGTGCTGGGGGCTTCTGGGACCCCTAGACTGCTCAGCGCCAGGTCCTGTACGTGGCACGAGGAGGGGGGGCTGACAGAGGGGGGCGACGGGCCCGGGGCCTCGTGCCCACAGCGGCAGGCGGCAGAGCCAGAGTGAGCAGCCCACAGGTTTGGGCTTCCAGGGCCGCCCGCAAGCTCACCGGTGCCGGCGGGTCTTTGGGTCCTGGGACGGGCAGGGTCTTGCCATCGGCCCTCAGTGACCAGGCGCCCACCCAGGACGCCGCGAGCAGCGGTTCCCGGCCACAGGGCAGCTGGGAGATGATAGGAAGTCCGCCTGGACTGAAACAACCGCTTGTTTCTTGAGCGTGACCGTGAGCCACGCTGGACATGTCCTGCTGCCGAGCTGCCAGGCCACCTTCCCGAGGGGTCGGCTAATGGTCCCGGGGGGCGTGGGTCTGCCCTGGCGCTCGTGCACGCGTCGGGGCCTCAGGGCCAGGCCTTCCTCCTCCGCGGCCGCGTTCCCTCCCCGGCCTGCCCTGGTCTGCGGCCCCCAGCCCTGGGCCCCTCCCGCGCCCCCATGCCTCCTTTCTCCCGTGGAACGTGCCCCGAGAGCCACCCCCACTTTCTTTTTTGTGTTTTCTTCCTACAGGGTCCTGCGTCAGCTCCCTCTCACCACCGACTTGTTGGCTTGCGCTAGGACCTTCCTATGGAGACGCTAAACCCTCCGCCTGTCTCTTTTGTCTGCCCCCCAGTCCCCGCCAGAACAGCGGAAATAACTAGACGGCTCCGCTTTTCCAGGCAGAGCACGCCGTGTGGACCGACGTCAGACAGGCCAGTTGGCCTCTCCCCGGCACGCAGAGCCGCGAGTTTCCTTAACGCCGCGGCGTGAGCTCGCCCGTCACGCAGCCACCCAAACCGAGTCGGCTTTCGGCAGCTGCCCCGCCACCAGAAACGCTCCTCAGGGCGCTGCGTCCACCAGCGCCGCCTGCCCGGCGAGCTTCGAGGCCCGGCTCCCGCGGCACCTCCCCCGGGAGGCCCCCCTGGGATTCCACCCGTCCCCCTGACTCCCGCCGCTTCCCCACTGCAGGGTCTCGCTCTGCCTGTCCTCAGCCCACTCGTGGGCTCAGCTCCGTAAATCTGATCTCTTGGGTTGAAGAGGAGCAGAACACGGCGGCCCCGGGGGGAAGGCGGCGACGTCGCTGCGCTGACGACGGCAGGGCCACAGGGACCCCAGCAGCTCTCTCCAGCCTGCGTTGCAACTTGGAGCCGGTTTGGCTTGCAGGTGAGGCACCCAGCACTGAGTGCCGAGCACGAGGGGGCTGTAGGACGGAGTAGGAAGAGCCCACACCGGGCCGGTGGGATTTCTCCACGGCCTTACTAATTTAGTGACCACAGGCTGTGGGCAAAGGACTTCACGTCAAGCTTTCCGTGTCTCACGGTCTTGTAGGGACCTTGCAGGGCAGTTGTAAGGTTTCAGTAAGGACATTCCTACAAGACTGGTGGGGTGGTGGAGAGCTAGAAGCTTCCGGCACCTCTCGGTCCTGTGCCCTGCGGGAGGCCCCTATTCCACTAAGGCTCAGCCGCCTCGTCCCTAAAAATGGGACACGAGCTCCTGCTCTATTTCAGTCCCGGGCTGGCCGTGAGAACCGAGCACAGTAAGGTGTGAGAGATGCTCTCCAAATGGAAGGGTCACAGCCGAGGCGTGCTTCTGAGCTTTGGTCTGCAGACCTCAGAGAGAAACCAGAGGGTGTTTCGGGAAGTCCTCAGCCCCTTCCTTCCGTGAGGCTGGACACTTAGGGGGAGCCTTCCAGGCCCCTCTGTAGGAAAACCACGTCCCCAGTGCGGCAGCTCCCCAGCGTGGCAGCTCCGGGGGGCTTGGGCCAGAGCTCCCACCGCAGCCGCTGGAGCTCCCGGGAGCGCTGTGTCCAGAATCCTGCAGCCTGGAGGCTCCCTGGCGCTCGATGCTGAGCTGTCACCAGAACGGCCGCTACAGCATGACCATCTGACCTCCCGAATCCTTCTCAAAATATCCCGATAGTTCCCTGGATGGAAACGCAGTGGCACTAGATGAAAATTTATGTGACCAGGCCTCAGAGGAAAGGATCGGGGCCACGGCGGGTGTTTAAAAGTGAGCCACCCAGGGGGGCCACCTCTGCCGACCCCGGCCTCGTGGTGGGGGGCAGGCGTGCCAGATCAGCAGGTCACAGGGGGAGGCCCGGACCCTCGCCCCTCGGCTCGGGTTACCCCCGCCGGCCCGGGACAGGCAGGCACGGCCGTGGGAGCAGCCCGGCTCTGGGCACTCCCCGGGCCCCTTGGGGATCTGCTCCGCGAATTCCACCCGCATTCCCGCCCCATCCTGCAAAGCAGCCAGCACTCCTGGCCTTTCCTGCAGCTCCAGAAGTTTCCCTGCTCAGAGTCCCAGAGTTCTTCATGCCCAGAAGCGGGCAGCCCCGAGGGAGGCCACGGTTCAGAAGCCCCTCTCCACGTCCCCAGTTGCCCGATTGCAAAGCTGCCTCCCAGCAATCCAGCGGGGCCTGCAGAGCAGGGGGCCTAGTGTGAACTGAGGTACGCGCTCCGAATGTGGGTCCCCCCCGCTGCTGAAAAACACGCGGATTGGCCCCTCCTGGGGAGGGCGAACGCGGCACTGAATTTTCGGACTTCAGAAAAGACGACAGTCTGCATCTGCGTGTGTCACGTTTCTTTGATAAAACCAAAACGTCCGATGCCTTTCTTAGAGGAACGTCGGGGAGCAGGAAAGGAGCCCTGGGGGCCGCCCCAGACGGCTCTGGCTGTTTTAGTTTTGGGGTTCTCCCCGGGGCTTCTTTGCCCCTTGCCTCCACTGCCGTGCCGCGCGGGGGTTCTGGGTGGGGAAGGCTCGTGGTTGCCGCTGCTTCTCCAGGATCCCCCACGTTCCAGTCGCCACCAAGCTATTCATTCATTCATTCATTCATTAGTGCATTCATTCTTTCATCTGGCCCTTGCTTAGCACCTGCCTCTCCTGGTCAGGTGCCACCTGATGTGCAAAAGGCCCCGCAGGTGGACGGCCAGCCACCCGCAGCACGGCCCCGGTGGGTGGGTGGGTGGGTGGGCAGCAGCCGGGGCAGGCGCAGAGGTGGGCAGGAGCGGGGTCTGGAGCCCCAGGCAGGTGGGGTCTCAGGTGGGGCTTTGATGGTCCAAGGGGGAGCGACCCCGGCGGGGGGGAAACAGAGCTTCAGGGTCAGCCAGAAGCCGGGGGAGGTGGGGGAGGGCTGGTGGACGGGGCAGCCGGCACCCGGGGCTGGGGTGGGAGCGCTGTCTCTCAGGAGGGCCATGGCCCAGGGTCCTGTCGTATTTGCATAGCCTTGTCCTGCTCAGTCAAAAAAACATTCTTCCTTCAAGAACCAATTCCTCTTTTCTTGTGCTGAGTTGTGTTCTATGCCTTGCTGGGTCTCCAGTAGCAGTGTGTGGTGTGTGTGTGGTGTGTGTGTG
>JAKSZT010053930.1:1133330-1162446 GCA_026826555.1 Tolypeutes matacus | reverse complement strand
CAGCAGGGGAAGGGGGAATGGAGGGGGCCGGGGAGAGAGGGCTGGCTGGGCCCTGGTGCTAAAACCCTCCTGTCGTACCCAAAAAGGAGCCCTGCCCTTTCCACCATCCCGCTCAGCACCCTCCCCGTGGGGCGAGTTCCCCTGAGTCTGGCTGGAGCACCCCGGAGCCCACACGTCCCCCCGGACAGCAGTCCCCAGGCTCCGGTGTGCCTGTGCCCCTGGGCCCTGCAGCCACTCAGGAAAGCCCCGGAGAGGGGCCCTGGCCCTGATTTCACACACATCTTGTTCTTAACAGGACCACGTGTGTCCTCGGACCCCCGCTAGTCACCATGGTAACACCGAGAGACCCCGAGGGCTGCGGACTCCGTGGGCCTCACCGAGTCACTGGGCGCTCTTGTCCGGGGAGGCAAGTACAAGGGCAGCCCAGTGCAACTCAGCAAGCACGTCCGGAGTCCAGCCGGCCGGCCGCCTCCGCCCAGAGCCCGGGCAGCACACCCCGCTCCTGTGTGGCCACTGCAGCCGGCCTAGCCTGCCAGCCCTGGCCCACTGTAGAAGCTCTCAGTAGCCACCTTACCAGGCAGGGTTAGGGCCCCTGGGCTTGGGGCAGACCCAGATCCTCGTGCTACGCCCAGGAGCCTGCTGGAGGTCAGCCGCAAGTGGAAGGACGCCCCTGCCTGCCACGGAGGCCCCCAGGCCAGGGTCCTCTTCTCTTCCGTAGCCCGCTGGCTCCCACCCCCAGGCTAGGCTTGATGCAAAGCCCCTGGAAGCTGCTCCTTCTCTGGGGACCATGAGCCTGTGCCAGGCTGGTACCTGGCCCTTGGAAATGCCTGAGTCCCACAGGCCACCATCGCACAGAGCCAGCAGCCCTTGTGTCCCTGTCCTGGAGGCCAGCGAGGGAACATGCCAGCCCCAGCCTGAGAAGCTTCTCACCCTTCGTGCGCCATCTCAGAGGATGAGAGGGCAGGGTGGGGAGACAGCAGTGGTGGCCCAGGAGCTCCTGGGGTCCCTCAACCCCATGGGGCTGACCTCCGGTCCAGGGAGGGCCCCTGTGCCCTAGCTCTGCCCTGGGCCCTGGGGCAGACCGCTGCCTGCTCCCTACAAGCACCCGAGCGCCCCATGTGCTGCAGACGCTCTGTGCTCCGCCCAGGGCCCCTGGCCCACTCCCCTTCGCAGGCGCCAGCAGCCGGGGGAAAGGGATTTCCTTTCCCTGTTAAGTAACCTGATCATGTCAGGAGACCCCCCGCTGTGTGTGCTCTGCTCTGTGGCCCCCCGCGCGTGGAGGTGGAGGGGAGCCCCACGCAGTGTCTGTAGGGTACCCCAAGGGCCCTACTGGGTGTAAGGAGCAGCGAGGGGCATCGAGGTCTCTCCCCAAGTCCCCTCCGTGGAGATCGGGGACGATGCCCTTTTTCCCCTACACCTGACGGCATGGGGGGTCAGTACACATTCCGGGGTTCACGGACCTGAAGCCACACCCCTCCCAGCGCACGCTCTGTGCCACAGTGAGAGGCCCTCACGGCGCTCCTTCTGGGTGTGCCCCTGCCTGACAGCCCCCTGGAGAGGACCCTCCTGTCCTCTGCCTGGGCAGGTTTCAGTCATCCGACTCCTGAAAAGCGGGGAGTGAGGACTTGATCCAATCCCTTCCAGAAGACTCCAGGCGCCCCAGGCACCTCAGCCCAAAGTTTTCATATCATATCAACATTTCCCTCTTTTAAAAATAGACAATTTAAGCTCTGTTACCACAGGGTATCTATGGGCATATTCCATATTAGCATGTAAAGGCTCTGACAAGTCCTGCTGCAAAAATATCTGTTTGACTTTGTTTCAACCCAGTGTTTTGCCAACCTAGGTGATCAACGAAACATTCTCATGGATTACTAACATCTTACTGAACTAGAAGCTTCTGGAACTTAACCAACTTGCCCCATTTCCCCAGGACTTCCTTGGATTTAGCAGTGAAAGTTTTGCATCTTGGGAAACACCTCCATCCCAGGCAAACCAGGACAACTGGTCACCCTACATGGAACCCACTTTGGGAAAACTGCTCTGGCAAATGATTTCCAAAGCACATTCCACTTAATTCTTCTTTTCCTTTCTCAGACAGTTAAAATAAGTTAAAAAAAAAAAAAAAAAAAAAAAACAGGAAAGAAAATCAGAATGAGAGCTGCTGGATATTGAGCCAAGCTAAAAGCCCCAAAATTCAGGGGGAGGGTGTGGAAGGGGAATGGGGTGGAATGGGGTGGTTCCTCATTACCCTCAGGAAGGGAGTGGCCCCCGAGGGGAGATGCGGGCATCCGTGAGAAGCCTCTGTGACCCTGTCCAGACACTGAAAGATTCCTGGATCCCAGAAAGGCCAAAAAAATTCATGAGGCTTATATTTCATTTGAGACTTCACAGTTATTTATTGGAAAAACATCGCTATTAGGAGGGGAAGGGAAGAAAGCCTGCCTCCTCCGCCTCCTTTTCCTCCTCCCTGTCTCCAAGCAGCTTGGCAAGGAGCGGCATTCCATCTCCAGCTCAGGTCCCTCGGGCCGTCTCCAGAGCTGACAAGAGAGTTCCATCCCCAGGTCACATCACAGAGGAATCGCCCTGGGCTCTTGCAGTCCCTGCCACTGCACATTCTTGACCTGTGCCAAGTCCAATGTACTTTTTCTCTTTTAGACGTGCTGATCTATTTTTTAGACTTTCAATTGATTGCCCTCATAGCATAACAATAAGAGGGCAAAAAAATTCTAATTTAAAAACACCCACAATTCTCTCCACCTTAACAAACTGTGTTCATTTTCCGTCTTTCCTTTCAGATGTTGTGCATGCACAGATAGAATCATTTCAGAGTTAGAACCATGGTGCAAATACAAGTTGATATTTGGCTTTTTTCAATAAACACATCCTAAAAGTTTCTCCATGTTACTCTTTAGTCTTCATAGTGATTTCAGTGCATGGGTGCATACCATTCCAATGAGAAAAGGCAGAGCAATTTAACTACCCTTTCCCCTAATTCAGACTTGGAGGTTGGTTTTGATTTTTCACTTTATGACCAACATTGCAATGAGCATCTATGTGTGCACAGCCTTTCCTCTGCCTGGATTGGCAGAAGTTTCTAACAGGAAATCCGTACCAGCTTTCCTAGGGCATCTCAGGCTCGTAACAATGACGTCACGCACTCTGATGGCAGAGAGACACTATTTATCATTGGTCTTGGGCACAAGAGGACACGGCACTGATTGTGCTTTTATTTTTCTTTTTATAAATACAAATGAGTATACGAACCATATGTAAAATCAAGATAATTGCCAGGTGACCTTAGTGGGGAGAGCAGAGTAGAACTTCCCCAAATCCTCTTTTTTATATAAGCAACGAGAACACTGGCAGCCATTGTCAAAAGCAGCATTTTCAGAACTCTGGAAATTAGCCAAAGACTTACAACCATCTGGGTAACGTTTACTCAAGAAAGGGATTGAATCTTGGTAGGAACAGTGAGCTTTGTGGCATTTCACCTGCCCTGTTCCCAGCTCCTCTCCCCAGCTCCGTGGAGACCTTGGAAACCAGCTTTGAAATCACCATGAAAACCAGCAGCCTGGCAGCTCCTACTGGGGGCAGAAAGGGACCAGCCATCCTCCAAAGCCCCTTTCCCAGGTAATTGTCATTATTTGGCCTGACTCAGAGTTTCCCAGTGTGAACAGCCTTTCTCCTGGGAGCATTTGTTGAAAACAATCCATGGCAATTGTTTGTCGTTGAGGCAGCCTGAGGTAGGGATAACATTTGGAGCAAACAGGAGAAGACCAAAAAACTTAAAAGAGAAAACTGCGAATGAGATGTCCACAAGGGGACTTTAAAAACCTCCGATATATTCCTGAGAATCTAGAAGGCCATGTGTACATGTGAGATTTGAGATCATAGCACAGGCTGACCTTGAGGTTCTGTGGAAGCAGATAGGGAAAGAATAGTCTCTTCAACAAATGTGCTGGGAAAACTGGAAAGACACATGAAAAATGATAAGGTTGTACTTTTAACTCACATCATATATAGAAGCTAACTCAAAATTGACCAAAGACCTAAATGTAATAGCCAAAACTATGAAACTCATAGAGAAAAACAAAGGTTTAAATCTTCATGACTGATCATGAATTCCAAGATGGCATTGGAGTCACTTGGGCAGGGCGCAGCTCTCTTGCAAAATAGGAGAGAAGGCGTAGAAGTCATCCAAGGGAGCTGCTCTGGGGACTCCTGCAGGCCAGGAGCGTGCTGCATGCATCCTCCAAAGGGACTGGGGACAGAGACGGAGAGGCCACAGGGAAAATGGTGAGCTGATACACTGCATCTGGGCACACCCCCATCTTCTGCCCCTAGGCAAGCAGTCTTGGTTCAGTTGGTTCAATACCTGCTTCCCAGGTATGAGGTCCCAGGTTCAATCCCTGGTGCCTCCTAGAAAAATAAATAAATAAATGAAATAAAATAAAGGACTTAGATTAATAGAATGGATAAAAAAACATGAGCCATTTATTTGTTGTTTACAAGAGACTCACCTTAGATGTAAGAACCCAAAATCTCCCTAATACCAAAGCCAAATAAAGACAGTAAGAAAAAATAAAATTACAGATCAATTTCTTTAATGAATACAGGTGAAAAAATCCTCAACAAAATACCTGTTAACTGGATCCAAAAACACATTAAAAAAGTATACATCACAATCAAGTGGGCTTTATACCAGGTATGCAAGGGGGGTTCAACACAAGGAAATCAGTGTAATCCACCACATTACTAAACTGAAGAAGAAAAATCACATGATCATTTCATTTGATGCAGAGAAGGCATTTGACAAAATACAACACCCTTTCTTGATAAAAACACTCTGCAATATAGGAATAGAAGGAAACTTTCTCAATATGATAAAATGCATATATGAAAACCCCACAGCTAACATTGTACTCAATGGAGAAAGACAGAAAACTTTCCCACTGACATCAGGAACAAGACAAGGATGCCCACTCTCCCTACTGTTATCCCATATGGTGCTAGAAGTTCTAGCTAGAGCAATTAGGCAAGAAAAAGAAATAAAAGGCACCCAAATAGAAAAGGAAGAAGTAAAACTTTCATTACTCACTGATAAGATCCTATACTTTAAAAATCCTGAAAATATCCACAACAAAACTATTTGAACTTATAGACAATTTCAGTAAAGTGACAACATGCAAAATTAATATGGAAAAATAAATAGCGTTTCTATACACTACTAATGAGCAATCTGAGGAGGAAGTCAGGAAAAATTCCATTTACAATAGTGACTAAAAGAATAAAATATTTAGGAATATATTTAAACAAGGACCTGTATTCAGTAAATTATAAAACATTACTAAAAGAAACAATGATGATCTAAATGAATGGAAAGATATTCTGTGTTCACCAGTTGGAAGACTAAATATCATTAAGATGTCAATTCTACCCAAATTGACCTACAGATTTAATACAATTTCAATGAAAATTCCAATATCCTTCTTTGTAGAATTGGAAAAGCCAATTAGTAGCAAATTTATCTGGAAGGGTAAGTACCCCTCCCTGAATAGCCAAAAATATATTTAAAAAGAACGAAATTAGAGGACTCTCACTTCCAGACTTTAAAGCATATTATCTAACTACGGTGGTTAAAAAAAAAAAAAAAAAAAAAGGCATGGTACTGGCATAAAGATAGACAAACTGACCAGTGGAATCAAGTAGAGAGTTTAGAAACGGATTGTCACCTCTGTGGTCAAGTTATTTTTGACAAAGCATCAAACCCACTCAGCTGGGTCAAAACAGCCTACACAACAAACGGTTCTTGGAAAACTGGATATCCATACCTAAAAGAGACAAAGAGGACCCTTATCTCACACCTTATACAAAAATTAATTCAAAATGGTTCAAAAGCCTGAATATAAAAACCAGAACCATAAGACTCCTAGAAGAAAATGTAGGGAAACATTTTCAAGATCTCGTGGTAGGTGGTAGTTTCTTGGACCTTACACCCAAAGCATGAGCAACAAAAGAAAAAATAGATAAATGGGACTGCGTCAAAATTAAACACTTTTGTTCTTCAAAAGACTTTGTCAAGAAAGTAAAAAGGCAGCCTACTCAACAGGAAAAAAATTTTTCAGAATATAGCTGATAAGGATTGATCTCCATGTTATATGAAGAGATCACACAATGACAAAATGACAAGTAATCCAATTTAAACATGGGCAAAATAATTGAAAAGACATTTTTCCAAAGTGCAAATAGAAATGGCCAAAAGACACATGAAAGGATATTCAACATCACTAGCTATTAGGGAAATGCAGATCAAAATTACAATGAGATATAATCTCATATCACACAGAATGGCCATTATTAAAAGAACAGAAAAGTACAAGTGCTGGAGAGGATGTGGAGAAATAGGAACACTCCTTCACTGTTGGTGGGAATGTAAAATTGTGTAGCCTCTGTGGAAGATGATCTGACAGTTCCTCAGAAAATTAAACATAGAACTGCCATATAATGCAGCAATCCCACTACTAGGAATATATTCAGAAGAACTGAAAGCAAAGACACGAACAGATACTTGCACACCAGTGTTCATAGCAGCATTATTCACAATTGCTAAAAGATGGAAACAACCTAAGTGCCTGACAAATGATGAATGGATAAACAAGACGCAGTGTGTTCATAGGATGGATATTATTCAGCTGCAAGAAGAAATCAATTGGGGAAGCACATGACAACAATAGGAACATGGGGGATCTTTGAGGATATTATGTTGAGCAAAATAAGCCAGACACAAAAGGACGAAAGTTATATGGTCTCACTGATATGAACTAAATACAATGCGTAGACTTATGGAGTTGGACTAGGAAGCGTAGGTTAGCAGGAGATGGAATGTGGGATGAGAAGGTGGAGAAGATGCTGGATGTATGTAAAAAGTTTAATAAGGTCAAATGTAAATATGTGGTAATGGTTGGACTTGATGGTAACACATTATTATGAATGTAACAAACTTGATTTATAGATACGATTGTGGCCGAAATGAGTAGTCTTGGAAGATTAATTTTAGTTGGAGGACAGCTGGAGGATAATATTGGGATTGTATAACAATGATTTTGGCAGTAGATGAGGATTGTGGTTAATAATATAAATACAGGAACGTTCTTCTACTACAGGGTGTTAAGACTGTGGTGATACATGGGAAAAATATGACTCATGTAATTTACGGAGTATAATTAACAACAACATTGCAATGTTTTTTGCAGCAAAAGCAAAGTTGGTACTACATTAATGCTAAAGGTCAAAAAATAATACGGGGCTTGGTTTTGTGAGATATGAATGACGATTAAGCATTTTTCCTCTTTTACATTTTTTTCATTAATAAGGAGATCTTGACTATGTCACTTAACTAATTCATGTTCATCTGTGTATCTTTCTGAGCATTAGAGGAACAACTGAGCTAGTTGCTGGAATTAGATGACATAAAAGTACAGTTTTAGTAGCAATGTTTCTATAACTTGAGCTGCCTTTTTCTGTTATTTTATTTTTTTGAATTTGAACTAAAGATTTAAAAAAATAATAAATCCTCATGGCTTTACATTAGACAATGGTTTTATAGATATGACACCAAAAGCATGCAAGCAAAGGAAAAATTAGATAAATTGGACTTTACCAAAATTTAAACTTTTGTGCTCAAAGGACACAATCATGAAAGTGAAAAGACAACCCATGGAATGGGAGAAATATTAGCAAACCTTATATCTGATAAGGGACTAATATTTGGAATATTTAAAGAACGCTTACAACAAAACAATAAAAAACAAATAACCCAATTTAAAAATTGGCAAAGGAACTGAACAGCCACTTCTCCAAAGAAAATATATAAATGGCCAATAAGCACATGAAAAGATGTTCAACGTCATTAGTTACTAAAGAAATTCAAATCAAAAACACAGTTAGATACCCCTTCCCGCCTACCAGGATGGCGATGTCCAAAAGATGGCCGTCAGCGAGTGTGGGCCAGTGTGGGGGGCCTTAGAACTCTCGTCCACTATTGGCGGGAATACAAAACCCTATAGCCGCTGTGGAAAACAGCTCGTTCGCTCTTTAAACAGCTAGGCATTTAAAGCCGTGTGACCCAGCAATTCCCCCAGGTACTACACCCCAGAGAGCAGAAAACAGGGACTCAAACAAATACCTGTACGTGCATTCCCTTAGCAGCCCTCTATCCAACAGCCAAAAGGGGAAACAGCCCAAATGGCCATCAGCAGATGAATGGCAAACAAAGCGTGGTATGTCCGTATAACGAACGTGATTTGACCATAGAAAGAATGAAGTACTGATACCTGCTTACAACATGAACTTGAAAACATTATGGCAAGTGAAAAAAGCCAGATACAAAAGGCCACATATTGTATGATTCCATCTATGTGAAACGCCCAGAATAGAGAAATCCATTTAGGGATAATAAATGAGTTCAGCATTAAGATTTGTGGTTGCCAGAGACTAGAGGGAGAGAGGAATGGGGTGTGACTGCTAATGAGTAGGAGGTTCCTTTTGGGGTTGATGAAAATGTTCTGGAGTTAATAGAGGTGAAGGTTAATGACTTTGTGAACATACTAAAAACCATGGAATTGTACATTTTCATGAATAAAAACTTGATTTAAAGTATGATCTCATTTTGGTAGAAAATGCATATATGTATTACATGTTCTTAGAACAAGCTCTGGAAGGACATTTAAAAAGCGGTTAACAGTGGCAGTTTCTGCATGATAGGAATACAGTGTTTCTGTTTACTTGTTTTTGTTTGCTAATTTTCTACGGCGAACAAACACTGCTTTATACAGGTTAAAAATTATTTCTATGGACAGGATTTTTTAAAGGGATGCAGCCGTAATTTGTTAAGCTGCCTTTTGTCTGTGATTTTGTTTTTTGAAGTTGAAATAAAGTTTTTTAAGAAAATCATTTCTAATTAACAAAATGAAACAAGAATAATTGCAAAGCTAATTCCTGTGCAACCAAGAGCTAGATCATTGCCAGCCTCCCAAAGCCTCTGCTAGTTACAACTTCTTCCTACCTCTCCCTCAGAGTGGGCTCTGCCCTAATTCTTAGAGAATCCCTTGCTTTTCTTTATTCAAACCCTTGTATTCACCCCAAAAGTGTGTAGTTCAACCTGGTTTTGAACTTGAGGTCCGTGGAACTGCAGCGGGCGTGCACGTCTGGGCCTGGCTTCTTCAGCTCGTCCTGCCTGGGAGCTTCCTCTCTAGGCCTGCATGGGGCTGCCGTCCATTGGTTCCCAGAGCTGACTCGTGCTCCACTGGAAAGCACACCACAGGGTATCTCCATTTTACATCAAAGGGCATTTGGGGTGATTATGAGGACTGGAACATTCTAGTACCCCCAGCCTTTGGTTCTCCAGAGTGCGAGGGCATGGCTTGCTGGCTCACAGGCTGCACCTCCTCCCCTTTCCCAGGCAATGCCGCACTTTCCAATGGTTAAACCTCACACTCCACAGCAGTTCCGGTCGGACCACACTTTCAGTGACATTCCGCCTTGCCCTGCTCTTCCCTTTTGTCCATCTGGCCGACGTGCGAGGGTTTCTCACTGTGGTTTAATTTGCATTTCTCTGACCACTGGTGAGGTGGAGCACATTTTAATGAGTTCATTGGCCACTTGTCTGCCTTCCTTTATGAAATGCCTCTTAAAAGTCTTTTGCCCACTTTTGTCTACCAGGTTCTCTGGTTTTTATTATTAGTTTGTAGAAAGTCTTTATATATTCCATACACGGGTCTTTTGTGAGTTATGTGTGTGGCAAATATTTTCCACTCTGTGACTTGTCTTTTTGGTCCCTACCTTGCAGGTGGGAAGCCAGCGCTCAATCTCTGAGCCACATCGCCTTCCCTGAGATGGCTTTTCATTTGTTTTCCTTGTTGTTTGTTTTTGTTTTATCAGGCGGCACTGGGAACCGAATTCAGGACCTCCCGTGTGGCAGGTGGGCACTCAACCACCTGAGCCACATCCGCTCCCCAAAAATATCTTTTGATGAATTAGAGCAAGGGTTCATAGCAAGGGGCTCCATGAGCTTGAACTGAAATTCACAAAAACACTATTCTTGTGGGGATGTGTTGGTGAGGGTGTGATATGTTTATTAAAAATACACAGCATAGTGTGGACTTAGTGAAGGGTCCATGGTTTTCAACTGACTGGGAAAGGGGTCCGTGGAACAAAAAAGGTTAAGGCCCCCCTGAACTAGAGGGTCCTCGGTTTACTGTGGGTCTGTAGAAACCTCTCTTGTCCCTCACGGTTAATTCTTTCTGTGTCTCGTTTAAGAACTTTTTTCCTCCAGGGCATGAAGATAATTTCCTATATTATCTTCTAAAAGCTTGATACTTTGACTTTTGTTTTTAGCTTTTGATCTGCCTGGAATTGATTTTGGGGTGGGATGTGGGGTATTCTTTGTGGCGTAAAACACCCATATATTATGCTCACAGATTTTTGTGGGCCAGTAATTCAGAAAGGGCAGAGCAGGGAAGGTGTTTAAATGTTCTGCACTGCTCTGGGTTTGCAGCTGGAATTTTTGGAGACTGAGAGCTGGAAGCCTCGGGCTGCTCCTCAAACCCTCGCCACAGTCTGAGGCAGCCTGTCAACGTCAACGGGACCTCAGCTTCTCTTCACGTGGGCTGGGGGTTTCCCCACTGACCTGGTTTGGGGTCCTCATGGCAAGGAGACTGGATTCCAGGGCCAGCGTCCTGAGAGGGCGAGAGCCGGGCGGAGGCTGAACCTCCCCTTCTGGCCTCAGCAGTCAGCCAGAGCCTCCTCTGCAGGGCTGTGGCTCAAGCAGAGAGAACGCAGAGCCAGCTCTGGGTGGAGGAATGCCAACCTCACAACCCATGGGCAGAAAACACACGTGCAATGGGCGGCCATCTCAGAAAAATGTAAGCCGCCATGGCGCCCCATTTCAGTCTTTCCCTGTGGTTCCCATTGCCCCAGGACTATCTATGGACAAGTTCACCCTTTTGGGCTGCTCTGAAATGCCACACACCTGTGTACGTGAGTCTCTGCTTCGAGGCGTTGTGTCCTGTTTCATTGCTCCATTTGTCCATCCCTAGGCCGGTGTCACGCTGTGCTCGTTTTAGAGCTTCACAGTAAATGCTGATGTCTCAGAAGACCCAGATGTGCCTGCTCTTCCAAAGCGTCTTGAGTCTTTCTGCCCTTTCATGCTTTTATGTAGATTTTAGAGTTGGCTTATCAAATTCTACAAAAAAAGAAAGAAAGAAAGCTATGGATGTATTGATTGGAACTGCATTCAGTCTATATATCTATTGGGAAGAATTTACATCTTTACATACTAAATTTCCCCATCCATGGGTATAATGGTTTCTTCCATTTATTTTTGTCTTTTTTTAAAAATGTCTTTATAAAAAGTTTTTCCTTCTTAGAGTTTTTGTGAATTTTGTTTAAGCTTATTTATTCTTAGGTACTTCATTTTTTTAAATGCTATTTTCAATGATGCTTTTCTATTTGTTTCTGGTATATGTAAATGTGATTGATTTTTGCATATTGGTTTTGTGTCCTGACACTTTGTTAAACTCAGAAGAATTGGAACAAACTCATCTCTGATCCGTCCGGGTGCTTCTGTCTGTGCACAGTCGCAGGGAATCATCTGTGCAGCACCACGCCGGCCTCTTGCTTCCCAACACTGCTATTGGTTTTCTGCTCCTCCCTCTGCCCCACTGGCCAGGGCGATACTGACCCGGTGTGGGGACAGCCTCGTCGTCTTCTCCCCAGTCATGACGAGGAAACTCTCATTTTTTCACAGTTAAGAATGATGTTTCACTGTTGGTGCTTTTGCAAACTTGTTTAAGTTTCCTTCTATTCCTAATTTGTTGAGAGTTTTAACATGGGCAGAAGTTGGGTTTGACCACATACTCTTCTTAGTCTATGAGCCAGTTATATGATTTTCTCCTTCAACCTTATGATTAATTTTCTATGTTAAAGTAACTCTGAGATAAGCCTGACTTTGTCTTCCCATTTTAGGTGAGTGAATCTTAATGAGACGTTCTAGAGGGCTCTGTGTCTCTGACCCAGTGTTTTCCCATGACTCCTCGGCCGACCTGAGTGTGTTCTTGGGGCGGCCGTTTGGACTGGAATTCCTTTCTGACCTGTCGACTCTGCCCTTACATGAGCCAAATCGTGCTGCTCTTTAGAGGCAATGCAGCTCTGCTTCCTCACAGCACCTTCTCCTCAGCAGGTGCCTAGAGAAAGCCTGGCACCCACTTGGGCTTCCAGCTTGGCTTTAGTGTGCTTTTCCCTGTAAAATTAAGGCAGGATTAGGCATCTGACTCAGAGATGGGGGACACTGTTATTAAATGATTCAGATTCATTTCAATGTTTTTCACATGGCTTCTAAGAAAGGGGCTGAGTGGAGAGTGGATTTTTTTGTTTGTTTAGAAAAAATTTTTTTTAAATAATGCAATTCCAAGTTTGAGGAAATCAAACATTCAAGGCCTTTCACTTGGTTGTATAAAAACCTGATACATTTTTATAATGACACAAGCTTTCCCTTTTGTTAAAAACAAAACATCAAAAAAAGCTGCTTTTCCTAAGAATGAAAGCACAGGAAGCTCTGTGGCCGGTACAATTCAGGCAAATGAGTATTTACTCAGCCATAATTTTTTAAAATACGTATTTTAATTTGTGCAAATAGCTTTCCTCTTCTGTTCCTTTCTAACCATCACAGAGCATTTTTCAATGAATTTAGGTTGTGTTCATTCACATCAGCTTTCCTTGAAATTTCCTGGAGGTTATCAGCCCACAGCAGGTTCCCAGGCCTCCGAGAGGTGCCTGCAGAACAGTGATCAGACGCAAGCTTGACTCGAGAGTGGCACACCCCGAAGAACTGCCGGCAAGGGCAACTTCATCCCTTTGTACGGCTAAAGAAACATTTCCAGAAGGGAGCTTTCTTCTCATTAGGCCCTCTGCTACGTGGCGGCTGCATGGGAGGTGTTCACATATACATACCTGAGTTGAAGACGTGACAGCGTACGTGGCACAGGGGGTGACATTTGGAATGAGGAGTGCTTGTAAGGCCAAGTTTATGAGTTGGTAGCTATCTTCCTACCAGAAAGAGAGTATCTGCTTCCGAGCTCCGGCCTTCTCCATGTCCAGCTGTCTCACGAACCAGGCTATGGAGGTGAGGGGGGCTCAGGAAACTGACCAGTGAGGCGACAGCCCAGAAACCGACCTTGGGGCACGAGGCCCCACCACAGGGCCGGGGCTCTGAGAGTTTGAGGATCTGCCCACGAAGTTGTCCCCCTTAGGGCCCTGCTCAGCCTCTGGGTCCCTGTGGGGTTGGGAACACCTGACACTCCAACCCTGCAGTGGGTTATTGGGGACCTTCCTGGGGAGGGTCCATCACAGGCTCGAGGGGGCGGGCACGGGAGGAGGCTGCTGCTCCAAAAGCAATTTCTTAGTTTAACCCTCTGCTGGCTGTGGAAGAGAGTGGGTGGTGCTGGGCGAGGTCACCTGGGCAAACCTGCAGCTCGGTGATGGGAGGAGGGGGGAGACCACGTCCCCACCTGGCACCTGAAAACGCACTGGAACAGAACCTGGGCCATGCTCCCCAGCACACGACGCCCCGGGTCACAGGTGCACGGCCCGAGGGTGGCAGGGACCCCCGAGCCTGCCCACCCTGCTGCCCTGCTGGACTCCAGCCCAAAGGCCTCGGGGCCAGCCCTCCCTGGGGAGGCTCCTAGGACCCAGGACAGGGGTGCTCTGGGCTGCAGGAAGGCCAACCCCCAAACAGCCTCCTCCCCTCCCTCCCCCACCCCATGGCCATCTAGCCTTCTCCACCAGTTCCAGGCCCCTTGACTCCTAAGGAGAGCAGAAGGAGCCTGGCAGGCAGGTTTCTGCACCGCCCGTCCTCCTCCTCTCCAGGTGAGGCCCTCACCTGCAGTCCTGCCCCCTGACTTCGCTCTCCCAGCTCACTCCCTCTTTCCCCTGGACCTTGACAGGCCTTCCTATCAGTAAAGGGCGCCAGCCTCTTGTGTTAATAGAAAGGAAGTGGGGGTGCTGTGGGGAGCTGGCAGCTGCTTGGCTAAAAGCAATCATAGAATCACAGTGTCTCCTCCACTGCAGGTGGCCGGAAGGAGGGAGTCTGGCCCGGCCAGCCCAGGAAACCACCTTCACCTCTACGCCAGCTACCCTAGGGACTGGGCCCCTGGACTGCGTTGGGGCCGCCCTGCGCCCCCACCTGGCCGTGGTAGGAAGTGGCCTCCAGGCCCAGGAGCTCCTACTTCCCGGGGCTCGAGTGTAGGCCCCTCTCCGAGCCAGAAAGCTGGCCTGCAACAAGGAAACTCGCAGAGCCCCCTGCCCTAGTCCCAGCGCCACCGGGTGCCGATCTCCTCTGTGGTCGGGGATGGGCCCAGGTACCTTCTTTCAGGTTATGAAAAGAAGTCCCCAAAGTAAAACTATCCCGGACAACTTGGGGAGGAAGGCTCTGTCTCCTCCTGGGTTCCAGGCTGAGTGTCTGGGTGTCAGGAGGGGGCCTGGGGCGGGGACAGAGCTGGAGTCCCAGCAGGGTGCGGCCAGGGTCAAGGGGTCGATCAGAGCCCAGGCAGGCTAGGCTGGGGGTGCATTAGGGTGGTGGCCTTGTCAGGGCCTTTAGCAGGGGAGCCTGGGTCAGGAGGGTGGGGCCGGGGCAGGGCAGGGCTGGGCCGCAGCTCCATCAGAGGAGCCAGTCAGGGTCTGGGCGGGGCCTGGGCGGGGTCTGGGTCAGGGTGGGGTATGGGTCAGGGCGGGGCCTGGGTCAGGGTGGGGCTTGGGTCTGGGCGGGGCCTGGGCAGGGCTGGGTTGGGCCTGGGTCAGGGTGGGGCCTGGGTCGGGGCGGGGCCTGGGTCTGGGTGGGGCCTGGTATGGGCGGGGCCTGGGCAGGGCTGGGCCTGGGGCGGGGCCTGGGTCAGGGTGGGGCTTGGGTCTGGGCGGGGCCTGGGCAGGGCTGGGTTGGGCCTGGGGCGGGGCGGGGCCTGGGGCGGGGCAGCCGGCGCAGGGGCAGAGACGGGCCAGGCGGGTCCAGGCAACCCAAGGAGCAGCCCTGGAGGCGGCACCCCCAGAGCCGCCTTGTGGGTCCCCGTGGCCCTGGGTCAGCAGGACGGCGTCCCGCGGTTGGAAACCAGTCAGCTGTGCTCTTCTGTGAAGGACAGGACGGCTCCGTGCTCCCCCGCCCGGCCCAGGCGCCCAGACCCCCAAGTCAGGGCCTGCGCGGCTGGAGAGGCTGGGGGCTGAGATGCGGGGTGCAGCTTTCTTGCCGTCACGGCCTGAGGACCAGCTCTCTCCGCCCTGCTCTGCAGCCTCGTCTGCGCCTGCAGGGGCTCCTGCTGGCCTCTCCAGGCTCACCTGTGGAAGCAGCGCTACCTGGGAGGAGCCAGGAAGAGGGAGGTGAGGCTTCCGAGGCCCTGCCCCTGCGTAGCCCCCAAGGCCAGCCCTGGATTTTGGGGCTCCGGGGTCCTCCTGAGCTGGCTCAGGAACAGGGGGCCTCACCTGCCCTCCTTCAACGTGGAGGTCGGCGGGTAGGCGAGGGGTCAGGAGGCTCAATAGTGCAGGCTATTGCGGCATAACCTTAAAACCCGCACACACAAAACAATTTGGGGTGATTTCTTAGCTTGCTGAGTGGAGAGGGTCAAAACTAACCAAAACCAAACCAAATAGCTCTCAGCGGGAGGAGGCCGCAGCATTGTAAGGGCCCAAGGAGCGCCTAATTAGAGACTCCAACTGGCGGTTCACAAATGAATTGTTTACAGTTCTTCAGAGGGAAATGATTGTAATAATAACCTTTACGATCCCGAGATGAAGCTGATTATGCTCTTCTCTTGTGCTCCAGAAATGCTCTGAGGTCTGTCATCAAGCAAAATGCAAGGAGTGAAACCAGCCCTCCCGCCCGGGCAGGGGGTGTTAAGAGGGAAACCTCTTTAGCCGTCCCTGCCTCTCCTTCCTTTCTCTCTTCTGTCGTTAAGGATGCCCTGCTCACTAAGTCGGGGTTGAAAAGTGGTAGCGGCCCAAAGAAGAAACCAAAGCGTCTGGTCCTTTCCAAGGCAGACCCTGGAGCTGCCACATTTAAAATAAAATAAGTGGCTGCGGCGAGAAAAGGGAAAGAGTCACATGAAGAACGAATCTCCCCTGGGTGGTCTGCAGCCGCCTTGCACCCGTCCGCTCGTCGGAAATGAAGGGTCCATCCGTCCAGGAGCATTTGCTGCGAAGTCACCACATCAGAGGGGCTCTAAACTGCTGTTTGATCCTGACATCTTCCTGTGGATTGCAGCGTGAGCTCCAGCCCCAAGTGGTCACTGTGCCCCCAAAAGGCGAGCTCTGCCTTCTCCGGGACAGGCGTCGGCCCCCTGGCCCTGCCCTCGTCGGCCCCGTGGGCTGTGCCTGCAGGTTGCTGACTTGGCCCTGGACGTGGGCTGGGTGGTCTCCTCCCTGCGCTCACTCACCTCCACCCTCCAGGCACACCTGCGGCATGTCATCATTTTACTCAGCTCCCTACTCCCCCCCACCCCCAAATATATGTCCCTGTCTTGGAACCTGTGAACGTGGCCTTATTTGGGAAAAGGGTCTTTGGGGATGTAATTAAGTGAAGAATCTGGACACGAGATCATCTGGGGTTACCCAGGGGAGCCTTAAATCCAATGGCAAGTGTCCTCAAAAGAGACACAGAGGAAACATGGGGAGAAGAGACAGAGGCCACGTGAACATGGAGGCAGAGGATGGGGAGCAGCCACAGAATGACCGCCTAGGGCCACCAGAAGCCGCAGGAGGCGAAGAAGGGGCCTCCCCAGAGCCTTGGGGGAACGTGGCCCTTCCCTCACCGGGATTTTGGACTCCTGCCCTCCAGAACGAAGACGGTCAGTCCTGTGGCTTTCAGCCCCATCTGTGGCCATTGTCACAGCAGCCCCGGGACACTGGCCCAAGCCCACCTGAGTCCTGGAGTCCCTTCTCTGCCCCTGCCACTGTGCCCCTCTCCTCTAATGGCCGTGGGGCTGGTCGTGGCCTGTCCCACCCACCCCTGCACTCCTCATCCTCACTCCCCTCTACCCGAGGGCTGCTTTGGGTCAGGACAGAAGCAGCCCCCAGCAGCATCAGTGCCGTGCCCCCTTTACTGCACGCACACCCCAAAAGGCAAGGGGCCGGAGCTGGAGATACCCGGGCCCCCTCCCCAGCTCAAGCCTAAAAAGTGGGGCAGGGTCTGCAATGGCCAGCTTCGGTCACACACTCTGCCCTGGTCCCATAAGAAGGGGGGGGGCGCATGACGGGGCACTGTGAGTGGCCTGGTGATATAAGCAGGTTGCACAGCAGACCTGGGCACCAGAAGAAGAGGGAGTGGCAAAGGCAGGGTGCTGGGGGCTGCTTCCAGGGTTAGGCCTGGGCTCAGCCCTCCCCCCTCTTCCTGTTTCTGTTTTCTCTGTTTCCCTGCAGAATCTCCTTCCCACCACCCACTCCTCATCTAAGGCCCCCATCCCCTCTTCCTTGCCCTCATTGTCCTCTGGTCTCCCCCAGCCTCATTCACCCTGAAGAGACTTGGGGTAACCTCCCTGAGCTCATACTCTACTGTCCCTCCATCGTGGTGTCTCTCTCTCTCTCTCTCCTCCTTTCTCTCTCTCCTCTCTCCATCCCACTGGTGGCCTCCACACTTGAGCAAACGTGCAGAACCTTCTGACTCAGAATCCAGCCATTCCACACCTCTCCTCTGAGTTGCCCACCCTGCCCCGAGAGGGCAGAGTGGTGTGGGGTCCTCCCTCCCCATCTCCTCTCCCGTGGCCTGTTTGAGCTACTCCCTCTAGTCGGCCCCACCTTCACATTGTCTCTTTGCAACACTGTCTTCAGGGGGTGTCTGGATTGTGACCCCAGGGAAGAGAAGCCCGTGGCTTGAAGTTCAGATTTCCCTTTGCAGAAGCCGTAGGTGGATCAGCGTGATGACCACGCAGCAAGTTGATAAAGGCTTGGGATAAGGGCCCAGCCAGAGAGTGGGAGACGAAATGGCATCTGAAAATGATGTTCTCGTGTGGACAAGGATTTGTAAAAGACAGGACAAGAGTTAAGTGAGGGTTTTCCATTTTGAATGGCTATTATTGTTATAATGTTGTTTGTATAAAAATAAAATAAGATTGAGCTCATTTGTCCCTTGGCTTTCCAGCTATGCGGCTGGCGGGGGTTGCTGTCTCACATATCAGCACCAAGCTGCTGGCTTTGTGGCTCTGCTTTGCTTTGGGTTTTTTCTCTCTACAAGCCTCTTCTCTACCATTCCATATGTTTGAATAAGAACACTCCTTATTTTCTGCTGTTCTGTATCATTGGTCCTGCCCTTTCTGGGAAATCTGGGTGCCAGGCTGGCCACATGTCACTTCCAGCTGTTTCTGGCACACCTGCCTTCTACCTTGCTGCTTCTCATCAACTGGGCACCAGCACTTAGATACCCATTGACGACATTCCATAGAAAACACAAGTCCATAGGTGCTGCCTGAAGGGTCGACGGACGTCGTGACATCTGCTCCAGGCCTTCCTCCAGTTAGAGGGCACTGGCTGGGTGAAGTGTCCTTAAAATTCCTTCTTCATACTGGGAGGGAGAATAGAAAAGGGGGGATGAAATCAACAGAAATGTCCTGGAAAAAAATACTTGTGGCTTCCTTTATACCCATGGGTGGGGAAAGGCTTTCTAGCCATGACTGAAAATCCAGATGCAATTAAAGAAAAGAAGCAATTAAATTAAAACAAAGTAAAGAAGATAAATGGCAGAAATGAGAGAAACGATTGCAAGCTATATCATAGATAACATGATAAAGAACTCTTAAAAATCCAGGGAGACTTTTAAAAGTGATCTTTTGTCCCACAAATCGGCTAGAAAAGGAGGCAAAGACATGAAGAGATAATTCACAACTAAATAAATGGCCCTGAATCAAGTGAAAAATGTTTAGCTTCACTCATAATAAAACAAGTGATAATTAAAGCAAGACTAGATACCATTTCTCATCTATCAGATTGGCAAAGATTCCAAACAATACACACTATTGGTGAGGCTGAGGGGAAACAACACTCATGCTTTGTTGGTGGAATGCAAAATAGTACACCCTTTTAGAGGGAAATGTGGCAATATTAACAGAACTACAAGTCTATCTACTCTTTGACCCAGCAACCCCTCTTCTAGGAGTTTATCCCAAAGATATATATATGACAAAACAAAAATACATTTAGACAATGTTATTCAATATGGCAGTGCTTTGGGGTCATTACAAACTACTGGAAACAATCTAAAAGCTCACACATAGAAAAAGTGTTGAATGTGTATCTGCCCAGTAGAGAACTGGGCAGATGTACAAAGAATGAAGGAGAGCATGGGGTGAGTGTCAAGGTATGTGCAAAGAAGAATATATAATATGTGGACATTTGTGTAAGAAAAGCAAGGAAATAAGAAAAATAAATTTGTATTTGGAAAAAGTAGAGATAAGACGAAAACTAATAAAATTGGTTTCCCATGGGCATGGGTGGAATTAGGAGGAATTGACACTTCCCTGAGTATACCATACCCTTTTCCAGAATTTTTGACTTTTGGAACCAAGTTAAGGTTTTACATATTCAAAGAAGTAAGTTAAATCAACAAAGAAGGAAGGGAAACCTCTAAAATTGGATTCAAATGTAAGCAAATGAAACTAACTATATCAAACAGCTGACATGACCGTAGCAGATGGCATTTTCCAAAGACGGCTGCAACAATATCCCTGATCCCACATATTCTTCTGCAATGTGACCTTGACCTGCCCCTGTCAAGAGGTCGAGTCTATTCCTCTACTCCCCCTTGAATCTGAGAAGTTCCTGTGAGTACTTGGATGAGTAGATCATGGCAGAAATGATGCTGAGCCAATTCTGGAATATTCCTTGATTGGTCTGGCAGCCTACACTTCCTCCATGTTAAGAAGTCCGGGCTCCTTTGCTGGAGGGAGAGGCTGTGGGGAGGAGCCCCGGGGCTCATAAGTTGTGATGCCAGCTTGGCCGTCGGCCCAGCTGGACCTCGAGTGGCTCTCGCCCAGCCCCATTTGACCAGACCTGCATAAGACCCACACACAAGAACCAGCCAGCTGGGCCAGCCAGCCCACATAACCCTGTAAGGGAAGAATAAATAGCTGTTTTGAGGCCCTAAATCTTGTCATTGTTTTTATGCAATGATAGATCTTTGGAAAAGGTATTGATACCTAGAAGTGGAGTGCCACCAAAACAAAAACCTAAAACATGTGGATGGCATTGACTTTGAAAATGGTGAGTGAATGGAGACCAGAAGGGCCTAAGAAGATGGTTGATGGAAGCTGGAAGGAGAGTGATGAGATTACTGTTGGAGCTGGGAGCAATCAATCCAGTTTAGCAAAACTCTGAGTTGTGGAGACGTGGGAAATAGAAAATGTAGCAAATTAGCGGTGGATCCAGCAAAGGAGATTAAAAGCACTGCGGAGCTTCTTTTAGCTGCATATGATAAGGTATCACTAGAGAGAGAGCATGAGGAAGAAGCAGTTCAGTTTGTTAACAGAATTTAGAGAATTTAGGACCTGGCACTTCCTGGGTTTAAAAATAGGACCATTTCTCATCCCCAGTTTGTCCAGCCAGCAAACATTTCTAAAATGATGAAGAATGACCTCAGGCAAAGATCCAATCCAGAGTTCTTCCCATAAAATGTGGCTTCAGGGTAAAGCTCAGATCAGGAGTCAACTATAAGACCCTTTGTTTATATGTGTATGGATTTTAAGGTCCTGCCCTAAATGAGATTTTAGGGCTAGACAAAAGGGCCTCTAAGAATAGTAAAGTCATTGCCCCACACTACCCTGACTTGTGGCCAGAGTGGAAAGGGATTGTTTTGAAGACATTTGTGGATTTCTAATGGCGTTAACTCCAAAAAGATTCATAGAAAACCAACAATATTCAAGAATTCAAAGACAGTTGTACTTGAAGAAGCATCATCAGCTTCAACAGAAAGGGACAGAGACCATTCAAAATGGGAACAAGCTTCTGGGCCCCCAACATTCTGCAGGCAAGAAGCAGGCAGAGACTACTACTCATTTCTCATGAACCAGAAAGGATGTTCCCTACTTAAGGTAGGACCAAGAGTCAAGGGCACAGGACAAGAAATGAGGAGAACCACTCCCAGGGGGCAGGACTAGGTCCTATATATATCCATGACCCTAGAGAAGGGGGCTGGCAATGTGGATTTCAAAACTGCTATGGAGCAGTGAATGCTATGCCCCTCCCTCCCCAACAGCTTTGTACTGTGGCAAGATATATGTAACATAAAATTTGCCATTTTAACCTTTTTTAAAAAGAGGTACCAGAGATTGAACTTGGGACTTCATATATGTGAAGCAGGTGCTCAACCACTGAGCTACACCTGTTTCTCCATTTTAACCATATTTAAGTGTACAATTCAGTGGCATTAATTACATTTGCAGGGTTGTACGACCATTACCACTATCTATTTCCAAAATTTCTTATCACATCAAACAAAAACTCTGTACCCATTAAGCAACAACTCCCCATTTCTCCCTCCTCTTAGCCCCAGGAAACCTCTAATCTAGTTTCTGTCTCTATGAATTTGCCTAATCCAAGATATTTCATATAAGCGGAATCATACAATATTTGCCCTTTTGTGCCTGACTTATTTCTCCTAGCATAATGTTTTCAAGTTTCATCCATGTTGTGGTGTGTTTCAGAACTTCATTCCTTTTTATGGCCAAGTGATATTCTACGGTATGGATGTCCCACGTCATCTGTTGGTAGACACTTGAGTTGCTCCCCCTGCCCCCTTTCAAATGAGGGTCCACTGCAGTTCACCTCTCCCTGCTGCATCCTGTGTCTCAGGTGTGTGAGGTAAGAGAATGTGTCTCTTTAGTTCACAGTTCCCTGACTGAAATGAGTCTTGTTGGGAGCCTCATTCACACTGGGCTTGATTTGCATGACAGGATCCTGGAATTCAAGCTGATGCCATAATGGAAGGAGAGTGTGGTGGCTCTAGGAGAGAGGACTAGCGCCTTCTCCATGTGGGACAGAAGTGAGTAGGACAGAAGATTCTGATAGACTGCATTTCCCAAAGATGGCCATGGTAATAACCCCCTCCCACATAGTCCTCTGCAGTGTGATTTTGCCAGTCCAACACCAAGCCAAGCCATTTATTTCTCCACCCCCTTGGATCCTGGAAGTCCCTGTGACTGCTTGGACCCATAGACTGTGGCAGAAGTGATGACTGATGTGCTCCTGCCGGATGTAGCTAACTAGCCTGGCAGCTTCCATGTTCTCCCTCTTGGAGCCCAGGGTTGCTACATGAGCACACCTGGCTAGCCTGATGCCCAGAGAGGCCAACAGAGGGCAGACGTGGCGAAGAAGCGGCCAGGACAGGAGCCCAGGTGAGCCCTTGGGCGGCTCCAGCCTCCACCTCTCTGACTGCACAGAAGACACCCGAGCAGGAGCCACCAGCTGAACACAGTCAGCCCACAGAGCTGGGAGGGGTAGTAATACACTTTTCTTACACCTCTAAATTTTGGGGTAGTTTGTTATGCGGCAACAGATAACCAAAGCAATAACCAAAGGGGGAAAAAAGCGTTTTCAAGTGGCTTTTGAAGATAGCACGTTGGCTATGTATCCTTAGTCTAAATCGGAAAGAGTAATTTTGCTGGGTATAAATCTTGAGCTCTCCTCACTACGTGTGTTGACAATAGTGATGTGGGGATAGCTGTTCTGAAGCCATTTAGTGTGCGTTATATGATTACGTGAATGAGGAATTATACTTTAGAGTGGGAGAAGGGAGAGACAAATATGGAATGGTGGAAGGAAGGAAAAGCCCTCTGGTATTTGATTCACATAAGAAGTGTCAGTATGAACCCAGGATTTAAAAAGCGTTCCTGTGTGTGTGTTTGTGTTCGTATTTATGTGAGTATCGTGTCCTGGCTCTGTCCCCTGAAAGGTCCTAGGAACTGGACAGCCAGCAGCAGCGAGCACTCCTAACAGAAGCCATGGCCCCGAAACACCATGCTGCACAAAGAAAGGAACCAGGGCTCTGTGGAGAAATTGCTGATTCCAGGCGTGAAGCAAGCAAGAAAGATGAGCCTAGAATGCCTTGTTTTACCAAAAAGTAAAAAGAAAAAAAGTGCTCAAAACTGCTGAGAGCATATCAGAAGGAAGGGCTCCCACTGGTTAAGCCTAAGACAGCTTGAGCGTCGAAGTGAACAATGCATCGAACTGGGAAAAAAGACACCTTGTGTTCATAGTATTTCAGAAAGCAAACAAAGAAGAGGGGAAGGGAAAGCTCTCCTTTACAGTAAAATGTCAACTAATAAATGTGGAAAGAAAAGAGTTAGAAAATCATCATTTTCCAACCAACACAGTAACGAAGGGTTCAAGCAAGAAGCACGAATAGGCACTAAACCCAATGCGGCGCAGTATGTTGGAAAATGGCGCAGTTCCACAGGGCTGAAGTGTCCCCGACAGATTAGTCACTAACTACTGAGGGAGAAGGGCATTTTCCCGGTGCGGAAATTAAGTCAATAGCACCTTAGCCAAGCCATCAAAGTGGCATCACCCGCACTGACTTCGTGTGCCTCCCGGTGTGACGGGCCAAGACGGACACAGCGTCAGGCGTCAGAGTTTCACGCGCCTGCCCAAACCGCGTGATGTAAACGTACACATACAGCAACCACCAGGCAGGCCCAGATGGAGGGACATTCTACAAAGCAACTGGCCTGCACCCTTCAAACATGTCCGTGTCATAGGGGACAAAGAAAGGTTGAAGCAGACTCAACAGAGGCACACGAAAGCATTGTGCAATCCTGGGTTGGGGAATTTAAAAAAGATGCTACAGAGGACAGTATTAGGACAGTTGGTGGCATTTGGTTACGGACTGCATTTTAGATAAAAGTATTACATCCATGTTAAATTCCCAAATTCGCTAAGTTTATGGTGCTGTGTTAGAAAATGTGCTTTTTCTTGGGAGATATGCACTGAAGTATTTTGAGCTTAAAGGGCACAAAGTTTGCAACTTGCTGTCACAAGTTTCAGCAAATAATGAAAATAAGTGTGTGGATGTGTGTGTGCTTGTGGATACACAGATACGCACACACGGAGAGCAAAAGGAGCAGAATCACTAGCCATTGGTGAATCTAGATGAATGATACACACTTGCTTGTTACTGTGAGTTTTCAACTCGTTTGCATTTTTTTTCCCAATATAAACAGTTAAATGAAAAATAACTCAGAAAAGAGAGAGGGAAGACAAAGGGGGAGGGTGGGGAGGGAAATCCATCTATTGCACATCCACTACTTCCCAGCCCACCGGACCAAAGCTGTGCCTCCTCGGCCTCCTGGCACCTGCCCCTTCCCAGCCTCACCAGCGGGCTGAGCTGAGAGGTTTGCCCCAGGTCTGGTGGGCATCCACCCAGCTGGAGAGGGGCGCGTGTGAATCTCAGCTCCCTCCACCACCGATGGTGTACCCTGGGCGCTGGTTTAGTTTCACAGACTTGAACTCACTGAGCCCTCGCAGCCACCGGCGAGGAACTCCAGGCTGATTTCCTGGGGAACTTGCCTGGGTCTCATCTGACCAGTGAGTGACAGAACTGACAGTGGAGCAGAGCCAGGGCCCATGCCACGGGGCAGCCATAGCTGCCCTCCACGTCTCCCAGCAGGGCTGGGAGAGGCAGGCTGGAGGGCGACCGGGAGACCCCGGAGCAGAGCCCACAGGCTCGCAGGGCTGCAGGAGAAGGGCCGTCGGACATTCTGGCCAGCTGCTCTGAACGGGGCATCTGCGGTGGGCTGCTCCCGGGGCAGTAGGTGGCCCAGGCTTCCATCGGCAGCCGTGTGTGCCCAGGTTTTTCTTTCCTTACAACACCCCACCTCTGGGAAAGCCGCCACCTGCTCTGAGCCTGTGTATCCCCTCAGGGTAGAAAGCACCAGGCAGCCTGCCTGCGATGCCTTCACCCCACCCTGCTCCATCACCTGCCTTCACCCCACCCTGCTCCATCACCTGCCTTCACCCTACCCTGCTCCGTCACCTGCAAGCTCTCAGCTCCAGCTCCAGGCTGGTCCCAGGCTCCACATGCCGTCTGAAAACCTCAGTGTGCAGATTCCTCTCTCCCTGCGGGTGCCCCAGTTCAGCCAGTTCTCATAAACAGTTCGGTGAGAGCTTATTTGTGGGGCACAAGGCTGAATTCCTCTAAAAGGACTGAAAGGGGAGAAATGTAATATAAAATCATCGTAGGCTGAGGGCAGCCCTCAGCCCCCGTGGCCGCCTTGTAAACCGCAGACGAATCTCCTGGCAGCCTTCGTGCAGGCCTGGGAGGTACAAGCTCGACCCAATTTAATCGTCAAACTTTCTGAACCCACGGAAGATCCCCTGAGGCCTGCCCTCGGAGCCAGCCGTTGGGGCTGGTCCTGCGCAACGAAGAGATTTCCTAAGAGCTTTATTGCTTTGGAAAGGACCCAGCTGACCTCTCGCCAACCTAAAATTACCACTAAGACAGCTCTAACTCAAGCTCTTTAAAATATTGCTTTTCTCCCCACCCCTGTCACCTCTGCCCCCGCCAGCCACCGCGGGGCTTTCCCGCAGGACCGCCGCCACCACCGCCACGGCGTGGGCCCGCCGGCCACCGGCGGCCTGTGGAGGGCGCTTTCGCCGGCCGCGCCCAGAGCCTTCTGCCTTCTCTGCAGGGGCTCCGCAACCTCGAGGGCTCGGAACCCCACCCTGGGCCCAGCGCGGTTGCTCTTGGCTCCAGAAAGACAGGGGAGAGCATTAATCGGGGCCGGAGGCTTCGGGCAACAGCAGCGGGTTTGCGGGGCCGGGGGGCCCTCTCCGAGCCCGTGGCCCCCCACCCACGTCGCGCTCCAGCAGGATGGCGTGGGCCCGCGGCTCTGGGCGCGGGGCGGCGAAGGCACAGGCTTCCGGCCTCCCGTACGCCTGGGGCCGTGCCGCGGGAAACCCCGGGACAGAGGCTCCGGTCACGTGTCAGGGGCCCAGAGCAGCGCCCCCCTCCCAGTTCACCCACGCCGGGCGCCCGCCGTGCGGAGCCCCAGAGGACCGCCTCTGCGCTGCTGCGCGTGTCCCCGCAAAGAAGGCGCAGCGCGGCCCCGGAAGCCCGCCCGCGGCGCCCACGCGCCTTCTCTCAGCCGCTCGCTTGGGTAGCCGTCACGGATGCTTTAGACGTGGCTACTGTTCAGTTCGAGGGGCAGGAGGATCCCGTCCTGGTCTGGGGTCGCCTCCCCAGAAGACCGCCCGTGAGCGGGGGGACGCCCAAGAGGAAGGAGAACTAGGGGCCCGCTCGAGGCGAGCCCAGGTCTCTGCAGGCGAAACTAGCGACGCGGGACCGGCGCGCTCAGCCGAGGGCTCGAGGTGGCGGACAGGGCGGCGGGCGAGTGTCCTAAGGGCCAGTTCTCCAGCCCCCAGCCCGGGCCCTTTCTGCCACGGTATTCGGGCTTCCAGAAGCCTCCCATGTGCCCAAGGAGCAGCAGTTAACGTATCTGGCCGGCAGGAGCCCCACCCCGCGTCCCCAGAGGTGGCGTGGATGGTGCCATGAAGCGGGTGGGACTCCCTGGCTGCCGGGACCCTTCCTGTTTGCTCAGGATACTGGAGATAACGACGTGCGAGACCAGAGGCTGGGAAGAAGAGGGCGGCCTGCCGCCCGGAGGGGCCCCAGGACACGCTGCGGGGTCTCTGCCCCCGCTCCCGGCCTCCACGACGGGGCCTTGGCGTCCGGCGCCCCCAGGGACAGGACGCGAGGGCCTCGTGGCCCGCACCTACCCGAGAGGCCAGCGGGGCAGGGCTGTCCACGGAACGGCCTCGGGGGTTCCTGGCCGTGGCCCCGCGTGACTCCATCTTGGGGACGAGGCGCCCGGAAGGAAGCGCTGGCAGTGAGCACGCCCACGGCTCGCCCGGGCCGACCGTCTGGCCCTCGCCACCGTCTGCTCCGGCCCCCGGCGGGCAGCGGAGGCCCAGCGCGCCTGTCACGCGCCCCCGCCCGTGCGCGGCCCGATGGCGCCTCCGTGCCTCTTCTGCCCCTCTCCACTCGTGGCGCTTCCTCTCCCCGGGGCAGCGTGCCCGCCTGGTGAGCCCCGGAGGGCCCGTGCGACTTGCTCTGCAATGCGGCAGGATGACGCGGGCCCTTCCAGCAGAAGCCGAGGAGCCAGCTGCGGCCCTGGGCGTGCCCCGTCCCTCCGCCGCGAGACCAGCACCGTCCCGGGCGGAGGCCCCTCGGCGGCCTGGGTCCCTGCCCGGCTGCAGCCTGCCCGGGTGGGCTCGGGCGCGGGGAGATGCCCCTGGGGGTGTGCGCGGAGCCTTGGAGCCTGCTTGCTGCCCCAGCATGACTCGGCCCAGCCCGTCCACAAAGCCTGTGAGCGCTGTGGCCTGAAATTCAAAAATGTTTATTAGCAGTGCACCACATTTTCATCCTTTTCCCCCCTTTTTATCCAGTCTGTCACTTGTCATGTGTATTTCAGAAGCAGTACTGAGCTGAACTTTGGGGATGCAGGTCTCATCCTCTAGTCTCTGTTGTTTCTGCCAGAGTTTAATCCCTCGATACTTGGGGTGAATATTAACATAATTAAATTTATGTCCACTATCTTAGGCGATATTTTTCTTACCGTGATTTCCCTTTGCTCCCCTTCTGTCTTTTCTGCCTTCTCTAGGTTTGGTACCGTTGTTTAATCCTTTTTACCCCTGCAGGGCTTTGAAAGTGACAGGCTCTGTGGCTACTCTTGTGTGGCTATCCTTGAGTTTTACCCTACATTCCTAACTCTAAATTTTCCTAATGACATCTGGAATATCTACATCCTCTTTCTGAACAAGGAAAGATACTTGGTACACTTGACCTCATTTTGCTGTTATTCCTTGTAAACAAAAACTGCATAGTGTTTTCACAGGCAAGTGTTCCTTTCAAGGATACACTCCACCGAGGGCAGCAAGCCTAAGAGGGGCTGACCCCGACTGCCTGGCACCTGGGGGCGGGCGCTGGGTCCGAGGACTCGTGTCTCGCCTCTGTTCAGATTAGTCTTGGCCGTCTTCTGCTTAAATGTTATTTCTCCGCTCAGCCTTGTGCTGTTGTCTTCTGGAATGCCTCTTAGAGGTCCACACACCTCTGTGCGGCCCAGTCTCTCCTCCAAGTCTCTTAACTGCTCTTTCACGTGGGTTAGTTTTTTAAATCTCTATTCTTGGCTAATTCCTCATGTCTATCTTCCAATTCACCAAATACTCCTTTGGCTGCATTTGTTCTAGGTTGTATTGCATCCAGTGACTTCTTTTCATTTCAATCACCATCATTTTCATTTCCAGGATTTCTAATGTATACTTTTCATTTGCACCAGTTCTGATCTTGTTTCATTTCTGCCCTTTTTTGCATCATCATTAATTGCTCTTCTTAGACTATTACTTGCCCTTTCTCTTTGAGATGCAGATTAGTTTCTTAGGCTGCCATAGCAAAAAACCAGGCAGCTTCAAAGAACAGACATTCATTACCTCACAGTTCTGGAGGCCAGAAGTCCAAAATCCAGGTGTGAGCAGGGCTCATTCTTTCCAGCAGCTCTGAGGACAGCCCGTCCTGGGCCTCTCTGAGTTCCTGGGAGTTGCCAGTAATCCGTGGATTTCCTTGGCTTATAGATGCATCACTCCTTCATCACATGGCGTTCTTCCTGTCTCCACGGCTGCTGGGCCTGGCCAGGTGCTCCACTGCTGCTGGGCCTGGTCAGGTAGGTGCTCCACGGCTGTTGGGCCTGGCCAGGTAGGTGCTCCACGGCTGCTGGGCCTGGTCAGGTGCTCCACTGCTGCTGGGCCTGGCCAGGTAGGTGCTCCACGGCTGTTGGGCCTGGCCAGGTAGGTGCTCCACGGCTGCTGGGCCTGGTCAGGTGCTCCACGGCTGCTGGGCCTGGCCAGGTAGGTGCTCCACGGCTGCTGGGCCTGGCCAGGTGCTCCACGGCTGCTGGGCCTGGTCAGGTGCTCCACGGCTGCTGGGCCTGGTCAGGTAGGTGCTCCACGGCGGCTGGGCCTGGTCAGGTGCTCCACGGCGGCTGGGCCTGGTCAGGTGCTCCACGGCGGCTGGGCCTGGTCAGGTGCTCCACGGCGGCTG
>JAKSZT010053930.1:1031696-1132993 GCA_026826555.1 Tolypeutes matacus | reverse complement strand
CTCCACGGCTGCTGGGCCTGGCCAGGTGCTCCACGGCTGGTGGGCCTGGCCAGGTAGGTGCTCCACGGCTGGTGGGCCTAGTCAGGTAGGTGCTCCACGGCGGCTGGGCCTGGCCAGGTGCTCCACGGCTGCTGGGCCTGGTCAGGTGCTCCACGGCTGCTGGGCCTGGTCAGGTAGGTGCTCCACGGCTGCTGGGCCTGGCCAGGTGCTCCACGGCTGTTGGGCCTGGTCAGGTAGGTGCTCCACGGCTGCTGGGCCTGTTCAGGTGCTCCACGGCTGGTGGGCCTGGCCAGGTGCTCCACTGCTGCTGGGCCTGGTCAGGTAGGTGCTCCACGGCTGTTGGGCCTGGCCAGGTAGGTGCTCCACGGCTGCTGGGCCTGGTCAGGTAGGTGCTCCACGGCTGCTGGGCCTGGCCAGGTGCTCCACGGCTGCTGGGCCTGTTCAGGTGCTCCACGGCTGGTGGGCCTGGCCAGGTGCTCCACTGCTGCTGGGCCTGGTCAGGTAGGTGCTCCACGGCTGTTGGGCCTGGCCAGGTAGGTGCTCCACGGCTGTTGGGCCTGGTCAGGTAGGTGCTCCACGGCTGCTGGGCCTGGCCAGGTGCTCCACGGCTGCTGGGCCTGGCCAGGTGCTCCACGGCTGGTGGGCCTAGTCAGGTAGGTGCTCCACGGCTGGTGGGCCTGGCCAGGTGCTCCACGGCTGCTGGGCCTGGTCAGGTAGGTGCTCCACGGCTGCTGGGCCTGGCCAGGTAGGTGCTCCACGGCTGCTGGGCCTGGTCAGGTAGGTGCTCCATGGCTGGTGGGCCTGGCCAGGTGCTCCACGGCTGCTGGGCCTGGCCAGGTAGGTGCTCCACAGCAAGCTCCTCCCTCCTCCCTCCTGTCCACTCAACAGAAGCTGAGGCCCAGGAAGCCCTCCCTCAGTTTTGACTTTCCCTTTGCTTCCTTTTCTTGGGATAGAGGGGAGTCTCTCTGAGCAGGGAGCAGGTAGGGCTCTTTCACTTACTGCTACTGCCTCTGGTGACCCCAAACCTGGAGCTGTGAGTACCCAGTTTTCACCCCACCCTGCTTTGTTTCTGAGATGTGTATCTTGTTTTGCAGCTTGGCTCTGAGTTTTTAAGTTGTCTTATCTTTTGTTTCTATGTCTTTGGAGCAGAGCAGAGGCCTCAAGGCATGAATTTACAATGCCATGTTGACCAGAAATCCAGAAGGCTCATTTCTTTGTTTTCTTAAATCAACTTCAGCCCAAGGTTTTTGGCAGAAAATGCAACCCCTCCCCTCCTAGAGTCAGTCCAGAACCCAGGAAGCTTTCCCAGGGCCCAGGCAGCCCCGAGGGCCCGAGCCGCCATCACCTTAGAGGCGCTCACTGACCTCCATCTGCTGCCGCAGCCCTGGCGCTCAGGGACCCTCACCAAAGAGCAGGGTGCCTGGGCCACAGGGGGTCAGCCCTGGAGCTTCCCCCTTCCTGGCAGAGCCGCTGTGCTCTGCTCTGCCTGGACCCGGGCTCTGGGGCCCCCCACCCATCCCTCTCCTCTTCGCAGTCTCAGGGAAGGGCTCTCTCTCCCTCCCACTCGCCCCTGGGTTTAGGCTTCATGAAATGGGCTTAGGTTTTTACAAAAGGCAGAAAGAGCCTTTGGCTTCAAGCTGCTTTGGCTTTCTGCCTAGAAGGAAAAAAAACCCTGAGGCAAAAATTACGAAAAGCCCAGTGTTCTGCTTGAAACTGGATGGGGGAGAAATACAGAAAGCCGAACTATCCCAGTGCACATCCAAGAAGACGTGGGGAATGGGCGGACGAGCTGCCCTTCTGAGGAGCCCTCTTCTTGGGGAGGACCTGTCCACTGCCAGCTCCAGCTGCCTGTGAACAGGGGTGTATCTGGTGGGGGGCAGCTGCCCACGCCGGGCAGAGTGGAGCCCAGAGGCCTCACGTGACAGCTGATTAACGGGGACTCGTAGCGATGACCTGGAGTGGCCAGCAAACTGTTGATGGATTTTCTTTATTACTTTCCATCTAGTAAATTTGGGGGGGGCGGTATATGGATTCAAGTGCCTGCCATCAAAACAGTAATTTTTTTATGTTTGTCTCTTAAAGAGCTGAGCACCAATTATCTGGAAAGCTCAGGGAAGCCTCCTATTTTTGCAGCAAAGCCACATAAACGCGGCACTGCTCTATCCGTCCTATGTCAGAGCAGTGTCCGTGGCAGAGGGGCCAGGGGCTCAGAGCACCGGGTCCTCCTTGCTGAATTTCCTCACCAACTCACCGGGGACACGGGGCAAGCTCTCCAGCTTCACTGTACTTCCTCGTGTTGCTTGGTCAAGGAGGTGGTCACTAAGTTTGCTTACGAATCCACAGCCTGGGACTGGGAAACGGGGTGTGCAGGTGGGGGCCCTGGAAGACACAGCGTGTGTCCTGGAGCTCAGCACCTCCATCTCACCTTGAGGCCGTGCAGATGCAGGGGAGGCTGCACCAGAGGACCAAGCCTCAGGCCGCTGCGCTTCCAAGAAAAGGGCCTGCAGGATTTGAGGGTATTTAGCCAGAAGAGAGGCCTCAAAGGGTCATGATAAGTGGCCTCCCAGGAAAAGGGGTTCCTCTTATTTTCAGTAGTTCCATTGGAAGCACGAGCAGAGAGGAGGGCTGGGATTCCAGCTCAGTGTAATTCCTACAGTGCTGCAGCCCAGAGAGAGCCCCCCTTGCTGGCAGCAGGAAGGCAGCGAGGGGAGGGCCAGGGGCCAGGGAGCGGGCGTGGGGGTCGGCGGGTGGTGGGTCCAGATGGCCCCAAGGGCCCCTTTCTGAGTTTCTAAGAGTCCAGCTCTTAAACCTCATCAATCCTAATTCAATCCCACAAAGTCAGAAATTGCTGCCTGCAGGGCTCAGGAATCTGCATTTTTACAAAGCGCGATCTTGTCACTCCGGGTCTGGAGCCACAGGGCCGGCCACCGGACCAGGGCCAGGGGCTGACCCAGCAGAGGACTAGCCAGGACCCTCTTCCCATGCAGCAGAGTGCCTTGCCTTCCCACCGGTCCCCTCCATTCAGCAGATGCCCTTAGCAGCAGGCCATCAGCGGGTCTCTTCCTGTTTCTGAATTTTGACCCAATTGGCAAAAGGCGACAATCTCTTCTAACGAGTGCCCTCTTCTCCTCTTCCCATCTTTCCTAAACCCACCTTCTTCAGGACCCCTTCTCACCTGCTATTCCGTCTGCCCCTGCTATTCCCTAATGTAACCTGCTGTATCCTTACTTCACTGAGTCCATCAGTGTCTGTAAAGTGTTTCTTGGTTTGTTTGTCAACATGTCTTTTATCTGCCCTCTGGGGGAAGGAGCGGGGCTTGTCTCATTCATTTTTACAGCCCCAATCCTTAGCATAGGCTCAGGTGCAGGGCAGGTGCTTAATATATTCTTTAGGATTGGGTCCCAGAGACCCCAGATTAGCACTGACTTAACCACACAAAGCTTTGTTTTCTGAAACAAGCCTGCCCCGGGCTCTTCGGGCCTTTCTCCTCCTGGGTGCCCACACCAGGTTCTCCCCCCCCGCCAAAGCCTCTGCTAACTTCCTCCCAGGCCCACCTCCACCCGGAGTCAATGTCTGTCCTGGAATTCCTTCTTCGGGCAGCAAATAGTTTTCGAGCACCCGCTGGGTGTCAGGCAGGATGCCAGGCTCTGGGGGCACAGCAGGAACATTCCAGAAATGGCCTCTGCCCTCCTGGGCCCCACGGTCCAGTGGGGAGGAAAATACACAGATACCCTGGTGACTGTAAATGGTGTCAAGTCCATGCGAGGGAATGAATTCTAGCGAGCAAGGAAAAGGGCAAGCACGGATGTAGGCCGTGGGCAGGTTCGAGCGAAGCCTTCTGACACCCAAGTGTGACGGCCACGCAAAGAGGACCACAGGGCTGGGACGGGGCCTGACTGGCAGGACCCCTTCCAGGGCCCCAAAGCTCACCTTAGGCGCTGGTGCTTGGCCTTGGTGGGCAGGCGCAGCTCAAGGAGGCCAGACAGGTGGCCGGAGCCAACTGGGCAGGCTCTGTGGGTGATGGAGTTTAGAACAGGAGGGGGACAAGGTCCCTCGGCCAGTGACACCGCTCCGAGTGCCGTCACAAGGAGTCCAGGCTCCTGGCTGGATGGAGAGGGCTGGGTTGCAGGCGGCGTTCCAGGAGGGAATGCTCGGGGTGGCCTGAGCGCCCACTATGCCCAGGAGTGGCTGTTAATATGGAAAGAAGGATCATGAAGGGAAGTGAAAGCACCTATTGCACAATTTCGCCTCAAAATGGGGCTCTGCACAGCTTTCAGGGCAGCCTGTGAGCGTCTCTGATCAGCTTCGCTCCCTGGTGGGTCCCGGAGTTCTCCTGGAGCTCGTGTTAGGGATACCACTGGATTTAGGGTGTGCTTGGACGGCTAGTAAATCACCTTTCTACCCTCAGCCTCAGAAGAGAGGGTCAAAGAGCAAAGGAGAAGACTTAGAGAAGGGACACGAGCAAGTGCCCGTTCCACACCCTCCCTACAACTCAGCTTATTTTTGGGAGGAATCTTAGCCAACTGAGAAGTGTAAAATGACGTTTCGTTGTTTTCCTCTGCTAGCACTGACCAGGTGAGCAGATCTCAAGGCCTCGTGGGCGCTGGGCCTTCCCGCTTTCTGACCCAACTGTGCACTAAGGGTGGTGCCTGGCCAGGGTGTAGTGGCTGCAAGTATTATTTGTCCACTTTGTCTGTTTTTATTGGAGTGGATTTTTAAATTAGCTTTTTAAAGCTGAATATGGATTGCCCATACTGCCCCTTTCTCTATCATAAATTTTACAAATAATTAACTCCAGTTTTAAGGTTGCTGCCTCCTCAGGTGAGATCTCGGCTCCACTTTCAGATGCTCCCTCATCCGCTAAGCCGGTGGTTCTTACCCAGGAGTGGCCCTAATGTCGCTCTGAGCAGCCCCTCCGAGCCCCTGGTGCCGCAGGCCCGGGCGAGACCAGCGCCTGCTGGCTTTGAACTCTGACCTCTGCTCCAGGCAGCTGCCACATAAAGAACTACGGTCCCCAGATGCACAGGTGCCAGGACTCCTGTTTCTGTCACCCCGAAGCAGCCTGTGAAGCCTCCCTGCGTGCCCTGGTCTTGGGGGACGCTGGAATGGAGATGGGGAATGGGGGGGAGTCACAGCTCTGGCTGCTCAGAGAGCAGGGCCAGGCTTAGCACAGACCTGCATCTCCACCTCCGCCGAGAGCCTGCAGGAGCTTCCCGGGGGGAAGGTAGGTCTGCTCCTGGCCAGCCTGCCCTCCAGGCTGCAGCCACCCTGATGTCCCCCTGATATGACAGGGCATTGGGCCTGCCTGTCCTCTCTGCCAGGAGTGGCCATCTTCCAAGATACATCCCATAGCTCAGCTCCAAGTCCTCCCCCCTGACCACCAGATCGTCTTCTGCAGACTCACAGCCCTGGGTGTCAGGCCAGTGGGTGGCCTGAGGCGGGCCCCTGCCATTTTCCTGAGCCTCAGTTTCCTCAGTGATGCAGACCAGGCTGCAGCAAGGGGAAGCTTGTGGCGGAGCCTGGCAGGTGGGGGCGCCACCCAGAGGGGTCTGGTCCCCCATTCCTCTCCAGGAGCAGAACTGGGCTTTGCCAGCCAAGCCCAGCCCAGGAAAAGCTTCAGAATGGAGTGTGGCCATCAGAGCCGCCCCTGGGGAAGACTAGCCCTGCACCAGGGCAGCCCTGGGGGCCACAGAAGAAGTGCCCTGAGAAGCCGTGCCCGGGCTGCCCCGTGGCACATGGCTGCAGTGAAGACGCAGCTCTGAGGCCGCCCCTTATTCGCTGCTTGCAGCGGGAGCCGCTGGTTCCAGCCGATGCCCATGAATCGTGAATCATTTTAATCTGCTCAGTAAAGCATTTCCACCTTTGGGATTTGGGTGATTCATGAAAGAGACAGAATTCACCCCTTTAAAAAGGAGTGCTAGGCATTTAGAAATCGGCTTATGGAGGCAAAAGCAAACGGACCTAATTTTTCTGCTAATGTTGGGGGGCGGGGAAGGGTTATATGTGACCTCAAAGCTGCTTTATTTTATTCCCCAAGAACAGACATGTAGGTGGCTGTTTTCAAAGCCCTTTAAGGAAAAAAAAAAAAAAAACAAAAAACGGGAAGCTTGTATGTTTGTAATGCTTCAATAAAAAGTTCCAAAAAAAAAAATAATGGGAAACTGGAAACAAATTCTCAGCACTAAAAAAATGCTTATACAAATTATGACATATCTGTGCAAAGGAATATTACATAGTCCTTAAAAATAAATATACTTAGTAGAGCTGGATAGACGCATTTGGAAATAATGCTAAACACAAACGCCAACAGTAACGTCCACCGTTGGTTGTGGCGTCGGCACTCACGGCCGCTGAGCAGCTGGCCCCGATGTGGGTCAATGCTGGGTTGCCTTGTTTAGAGTGAGAATTGAGCGAAACTTTTATTTTTAATTTCCTTTGCTTTTACTTTATTTTATTTATTTTAGGAGGTACCGGGGATTGAACCCAGAACCTCGAACATGCGAAGCAGGTGCTCAACCGCTGAGCTGCACCTGGTCCGCTTGTAATTTTTTTAGGAGGTACCAGGGGATGAACCCAGGACTCGTACGTGGCAAGCAGGCGCTCAACCCCTTGAGCTGCAGGCGCTCCTCTACTTGTAATATTAATTTGATTTAATAGCAAATGAATGAATGAGTGGATTTTCTCTTTCCTTTTTTTTTTTTTTTTCAGTTTTTGGTTGTTTTTTTTAAAAAAAAAAAAGTAACAAGGAGATGACCCATTGCAAGTACATCCGTAATCAAAGTTGCTTCTGACCATGCAGCAAAACTGGCCTTTCAGAGTAGTCTCCCCAAGGCGCAGCTCCCTCCGCCTCGCCCCCGGGGGAGCCTGTGCGGATCAGGTGTGTGCACCGAGCCACAGGCACACCTGTGACGTAACCTGGACAGCCTGAGAGGGCCATCAGCGGGACACACAGCCCACTCTGAGAGGACAAAGCAAGCTGCTCTGCCTTTGTAGCCTGGGGCTTCTCGGAACAAGCTCCTCGGACCCCTGCCCAATCCCTGGCACTGTTTCGGGGATGCGAGCTAAGGCTGGGGCATGCGGCCCTAGGTGCCACCCCAGTCCCACTTAGCACTTGTGCATGTCGAGCTTTCCATCAAGGCTTCTTTTTAAGGAATGTGCACTGGGCTCTGCCTCTGGGAGAAAATGATGTTCCCGACCTGCTGGTGTGGGAGGGAGAGGGCTTGGGGTGGGGGTGCAAACACCTGAGCTCCCACCTGGCTTTGCACTTGCAGCAGTTTGGCCTTGGGCTGGCCACTGTCCCCTCGGAGTCTGGCAGATGGAAATGGAAATGGGTGCCGAGAGCGTAGGATCTCGTGCATGAACGCACTTTGAACCTAGGAATCTTCACGCTGATGGCACTTTAAAGAACTTGGGATGGGGCCTCTAGGAGCAGTGGCGAGAGGGTGGGCTCTCCAAATGGGAGAGCAAACCCAGAAGAGGGGAGCGCCTGCGTTGTACGGCCCAAAGGGCAAATTTGGTCGAAGGTGGGAGACAACAGTTTCTCGCATTAAACCAAACTTGACAGCCGGCGTCTAGCAATGAGAGGGGCTGGGAGGCCTGCCGCCCCTGCTGATGGGCGCTGGGGGTGGGGGCCAGGGTAGGGGGTTCCAGGCCCCCCCGTCTTCGCCTCTCGCCTTAACAGTAACGTGGTAACCATGGAAACAAAGCCGGAAGGAAAAGCCTCCCCACGGGTTGGGGGCGGCGGAGGGCAGGGAGGTTTGGTGCCCAGGTCCAGGGGGCACGGAGGCTGCTCCACCCAGTCCCCGGACAAAAGAGGGTGCAGAGCTGCGGCCGGGAGAGGTGGCAGTCCACGGGCTGGACGGAGGGCAACCACCCTGCCAGGGCCGGCCCCCGGGCCCTGGCCCGGCATGCAGCCGCAAGTCGAGGATTTTAAAGTCCACGCTGCGTTTCTTTACACCCACTTCCTCCCCTCCTGCCTTGGTGCCCCTGTGTGGTCGCACACGCCGCCTTCACCCCCCGGGTGGCCTCCGTGCCCCCCCCGCCTCTCCCGTTCCCTGTTCTCCGAGGAGGAGAGCTGGCCTCGTCCTGATGGTTGCTTTTTCCGCAAGGATGTCAGAAATCTGGCCGGGTCCCAGCAGCCTCCGCACCCTGCACCCCAGCATTCCACCGCAGGGCGAGCATCTGCCTTCTCCGCAGCTCAGCGCCGCGCTCTCGTCCTGGTTCTTCCAGACGGAACTCCCGGCGAGGCGAGGCCTGGCCACGCGTGCGGCCCGAGCCCGCGGTGGGCCACGGGAGGCGCCCCCCACCTTCCGGAGCTGCAGCCTTGCAAGATGCCAGTCTAGTCAGACAGGCCCTGCAGAACAGAGCCACAGAGGCCGGTGGCTCCGCGAGGTAATGACGCTGCCGCAGGGGCGCCGTGTGCTGCTCGCAAGGTGGACCTGGTAAGCGCGTGCAGGCCGTCACAGAGGCCCTGCAGCGCAGCTCGTTCCACGCAGAAAGCAGTCCCTCCGCAGGGCCCTCACCTCCACAGGGGCCTCACCTCTGCAGGTGGGTCTCACCTGCGCAGGCAGCCTCACCTCCACAGGCCAGTCTCACCTCTGCAGACAGCCTCACCTCTGCAAGTGGCCTCACCTCCGCAGGCAGCTTTACATCTGCAGGTGGGTCTCACCTCTGCAGGGGCCTCACCTCTGTAGGTGGGTCTTACCTCTGCAGGCGGCCTCACCTCCTCAGTATGTCTCCTGGCAGCTCAGGGCCTGCAGAAGGCCTCTGAGGGCTCAGCCTTGCAGTGCCCTGGAGCCTTTCAGAGGGCAGGCGTCTCAGGGCTCAGACAAGTCCCTCCTGCTCCCTGCAAGGCCCTGCCCCCAACGCTGTGCCCATGGCCACCCGTCACTTATACCACATGCCTCTGCTTTCCTTCCTGGCCCTTGAATGAAATGGTCTGCCCATCATGTTAGTGATTAAACTTGCAACTGTGTCCCACCGAGCCATCAGTCCCCAGGGTGGGCACTCTGTCCACGACCCTGTCCCTCCACTCACCTGACACCAAGGTCCGTGGCACGAACAGCAAAGGGGTTGAACGACTTCCACGGACCTATGGCTTTAGAACCAGAAAACTCAGTGCCTCATCCCCAGCCAGCCTGGCCTGCTGGGTCACGTGGTCCTCAGGCTGGTTTTGTTTGTACCGGAGCCGAGGCAGGAAGGGCTGAGTGCCAGGGCCCTTTTTGGGGATGGGGTGCGGTTAATTTACAGGAGGGCACAAAGGAGGCTTTGGGGTGCTGGCTTCTTGGGTGCTGGCACTGCTTGGACTCTTGTCTGTGGTTATGCATTTGCAAAAATCCGCTGAGCTCAAGGCTTAAGATTTGGCCCTTTAGTGCATCTTTTGTTCCACTAAGAGAGTTAATTCTATGTGTGTCTGCGTATCTGTGTGTGTGTTTGTGTATGAGAGTGTGTGAGTGCATTTACATGGATAAGTATGTGTGTGTCTGTGTGTGTGTCTGTGCATGTTTGTGTATATGTTTCTGTGTGAGTTTATGTGTGTGAGTGTGCATGTCTGGGTGTGTCTGTGCATGTGTGAGCATGCCTGTGCATGCCTGTGCATGTGTGTGCTTGTGAGTGTGTGTGTGAGCGTGCCTGTGCACGAGCGTGCATGTCTGCGCATCTGAGTGTGTCTGTGTGGTGAGCGTGCCTGTGCACGAGCATGCATGTCTGCTCATCTGAGTGTGTCTGTGTGTGTGAGCATGCCTGTGCATGTATGTGCATGTGTGTGTGCGTGTGAGTGTGCCTGTGCATGTCTGTGCATCTGAGTGTCTGTGTGAGCATGTCTGTGCATGTCTGTGCATGTGTGTGTGCGTGTGAGCGTGCGTGCATGAGTGTGCATGCCTGTGCATCTGAGTGTGTGTGTCTGTGTGTGTGGGCGTGCCCCCTGTCTCTCCTCTGAGATGGGGGGCAGCTTTTGGACACCTCTTCTCGAGGCCCCAGCTCAGGGCCCACCCAGGGTGACTCGTGGGACCCTTCTTTTCAGGCACGCACAGGCGCTCCCCTGGCACGGCACCTGGTTTGTAGGAGACCCATGCGCGCCGAGCTGTACTCTGAGGGCCCCTCCTTGGCAGAGGGCTGAGAGACTCAGAGCAGACTGTGGCCCGGGCTGGGGGGTGGGAGGTGGGAGGTGGGGCGAAGTGGGGGGCTGCATCTCCGAGTACCCCCTGCATGTGTCCTGCCCTGCCCTCAACTCAGGGGGCCCCAGTCCACACTGAGGAGACACCAAGGCCCAAGGACACCACCCCAGCCCCCAGCCAGACAGGGGGAGGGCAAGGGCAGCTGCAAGGGGCTGGGGAGGGTGGTGGAGGGGGCTCCTGCAGGCCCTGCCCGGCCAGGGCTGCCTTCCCAGCCTGGGGACCCCACACCTAGCCCACAGGGTTAGGTCGCCTTCGGAGGACCAGGGTCGGCAGGGGGTGGCCCCCTATGGGTAGGGGGTGCCCAGGGAGCCAAGCGTCTTTCGGGGCCACTGCACTCCCCAGTTCAGGGGCTCTGAGCTAGCACACCTCCCCTGCACACACACATGCACACGCCACACTCATGGATGCACACAGTACACACTCATGCAACATGCATGCACACGTTTGCACAAAAACATGCACACTCACAGGCACACGTGCCAGACCACACACACTCTTATACACACGGTGCACACTCACACACGCGTGCACACACTCAAGCACACACCCACAAACGCTCCTCGGAGCATCTTCATTCTCAGCAGACAAGCCTCTTCCTGAGTCACAGCCCGCCCCACGCTCCCGCCGGGTCCTTCCCGCCGCGTCCTTCCCGCTGCCTGCCTGCGCTGGGGCTCGCCGCCCCAGGGCGGTTCCTCCCAGCGTGCGAGGAAGCGCAGACTCCCTTCCCGGCCTCGCTTCCTTGCCAGGAGAGTTCAAGGGGGGGTCCGATGCTCCCCTTTCCAGTGTGCGCTGCCTCCTCCCAGGCCCTGGCCACGGCCTGCTGGAGCGTCCTCCCGGGAATGGGACCGCATGGGGAGACTGGGGGTGGGTGGGGGGCAGCTGGTCAGGGTGACAGGCGCTCCCGGGGGTCCTGCCGAGCCTCGACCTGCACAGCCGGCCCAGGAGGCCTCCTCCCGGTCACCCGCAGGGCCGCTCCGAGCGCGGGAAGGCGCGGGGGGCCGGCCAGGGCGCCAATGGGCTCCCAGCTCTGCGGACCTCCTCGGCGTGCAACTGGGCAAGACCACGAGGTGGGTGCTCGCGGGCGCGGGGCCCTCTCGGGGGCCACGCACAGCTCCCGTCCTGCGGGAAGGCTGCCTCTGGGCCCTCAGTGGCGCCTGGCTGTTCTCTGCCTCCCCTGGACTGGAAGCTTCCGGGGCTGGCCCTGCACCCCTCTCCTGCACAGCCGTCTGTGGGGCCCCAGGAGACCTCAGCAAACCACGCTTCCTGAGGGGGCTTTTCTCGAGGAAAGCCCTTCGACTTCCTGAGCCCAAGAGCCGCGGCACGGCGGAGACCTTCCCCTGGCCGCCGTGGGTTTGGGTGTTGCATGGGAACTTGGTCGAGTCCTATCTGAGGCAGGTCCCTGCTCTGCCGTTAACTTCTCGTTGTTTTTACTTTTTTTCTTTCTTGTTGATTTTTAAAATTAATAACCTTTTATTTCCTTGTCAGAAAACAATCTGCACTGATTGCAAGAGGCCTAAATGGATAAGCAAAAACGAGAACGTTGAAATAGACTCATGATCCTGCCACAGAGAGAGAGCAGTGGTCACACTTTGGTGATGAAACTTTCAGATCTTCATCAATTCATAAATCATGAATTATTTTTATATTCCTCCCAAATCTTATCGTTCAGTTTATTTAAGCTGCTTCTAGTTTTTTACTATTATAAACAGTGTTTTGATAAATATCCTTTGTATTAGTCAGAATTCTCTGGAGAAAAAACCTACAGGCTGTGTGTGCACTAGATTTTCAGAGGTTTTATTATAGGAATTGTCTCACATGACTGTGGGGATGGACAAGTCCGAGTTCCGTGGGGCAGGCTGCAAGCTGGGAGCTCCTCTGAAGCTTCCGGTGAATTCCCGGGAGAAGCTGGCAGGCTGAAGTAGAGATGAAATCCCTCCCTCGCCAGCTCCAGCTGACTGGAGGCGACGCCTCTCGATGCCGAAGTCCTCTGCACCGGGGCAGAGGTCACCGCCCACAGGCGCAGTCCCCTGATGACCTGAATCCATGCAGTGCCCTCCCCGTGACAGTCAGGCCGGCACTCGCTTGACCAAACACCTGGACACCAAGCTGACGTGTGCCCTTGACTGTCAGGTCCTTCTGTGATGTGTTGCACACACCGTCCATCCCAGCTCCCTACGACTGAGAATTGCTGTCTTCTTTCTTGCAAAGGGAGGGGTTTGGACCAGCTGCACCTCCTAGTTCCCTCTACCTTTAAAAGTGCCCCTTTCCATGAGACAAGATTGGAATGCTATAATAGGATGGACTTTTTAAAATGCTAGTAATATAGTTTGGTTAGCCTGCCATAAGCAAAATATTACATGCAATTGATGTAAAAATACTCATGAGATCCTGGACATTCCTTTCTTCAGACTAGGTCTGTGACATCTTGAGTGTGTTTTACACTTAACAGCACATCTCAGTGTGGATGCGAAACTCATCAGAAAAGCTCACTCTGTAATTAGGCTTCATAAAATTTACAGTTGCAAAAGTAGAGTCACGTACACGAGTTGTCCCAGATTTGCTTAAAAGATCTTCAATAGGGAGGCGGCTGTGGCTCAATCAGTGGGGCTCCCGTTTGCCGTGTGGGAGGCCCCGGGTTCGGTTCCTGGGGCCTCCTGGTGGGGGCGGGCCGGCCCACACGGCGTGGTTGGCTGACCCGGCGAGCACGGGCGGCGAGGGGGGCATGAATGAATAGATGAATAAAATCTTAAAAAAAAATAAAAATAAAAATAAATAAATAAATAAATAAAAGATGTTCAATAGCTGCATCAAGCACCAGTGCTTAAATTTAAATGTAGAACAAAAATTTTAAAAATAAAAAGAGACTAAGCAAAATATAAAATTAATAAAGATAAAAAATTAAATTAATTTAAATGAAGCAAAATAAAGAATTCAGTTCCTCCGTCATAATAGCTGCATTGCAAGCGCCGCTAAGGCTCGTGGGACCAGCAGCTACATAAGGGACAGCACAATAGCCAAGTGCTGAGATAAGGCCTTTGGAAGGACATGACCACGACACCGTCCATGCCAGGAAGCACACGGATTATTCCTTCACATCATCTGTTACCCTGTGGGCGTTCAGATTTCCCTGGTGAGCTCCCAAATGTCTTCTGCAGGTATGAATCCTGAACCTGTGGCTCTTGACTTCTGGCAGGACCTAAAGGATGCTGCAGAGCTGTCCTGGGATGGTTTCACACAGGCCACCCCAAGGGCAGAAGTCCTCTGTGTTCAGGGAACCCGAAGGCTGAGTTACAGTCCACAAAGTCACAGCCAGAAATCTGCCGCCGTGAAAGCAGTCAAGAGAGAGTTTCCATCTCAGACACTCTAATAATAGTGGTTGATGTTTATTTACGAGTCACGGGAGTCACCTGGGCCTGTTCTAAGCGCTTTAAGTAGATTTACTCCGCCAAATCCCACGACAACCCAAGAGGTTGCTAGACAGATCTCAGCCCTGTCTGGCACGTGGGAGGGCTCTGAGGAGCTGCGGGTGGCTCCCTTTACCACCTGTCATCCAGAAAAACCCTCAAGAGTCAGCGTCAACGCCGCACCCTCGAGCACTTGCTCCGTACCAGGCCCCGTGGGAAGCACGTCACCCTGTCTGGACTCAATCTGTCCTTGGGACCATCTCCCAAGGTAGATTCTTCCCATTTTACAGGGGAGAAAGCCGAGGCCTAGAGAGAGGAACTGTTCTCCCCCTCCTCGGACCGGTGTGGCGATCTTCTCAAATTGAACGTTAGGACGCTCTTTTCCACTGCTTCTCGGGAAAGGCTCAAGGTGAGAACGAAACCACCGGGATAATAAATGTAGGAGGGATGATGGAGTCGCCTCGGACAGCGGGGTTAGCACGCCGTGGTCTGAATTCCAGGGTGTGGAGGAAAGGATCCTGGGTGTTTATTTGTGGGTCCGACCCTCAGTGCTGGAGTCGGCGTGAGCAATTCCAAAGGCCCAGGGGAAGGCGGGGGGGTGTTGGAAGTGGGGGGTGGAGGGCAGCCTGCCCGCAGCCGAGGCCCACCAAGGGGAGGAAGGATTCTGGGCCACGGGGCACTGCTCTTTGGGGGTCCCTGCCTGTCTCTGTCCCTGTCCAGCTTCCAACTTAGTCATGGGTTTTCTCCCCAGTTGTTGGCCATGTTCATTCCAAAGTCATAAACGCTTCCTCGAATTCCTTGTGAACAGAGAGACGTGCAGGGAACTGGGCACGATGAAGTGCGGCTGCTGGGAGCCAGCTCGGCTCACTGCGGCCAAGTGAGTCACACACACCAGCCTCGGGCCACCCAGAAGGCAGGTGTGCCTCCCGGAGGCGGCACATTCTCCTTCTCCCAGGCCTTTGGAATTGCTCACGCCGAGTCCAGCTCTGAGGGTCGGACCCACAAATAAACACCCAGGATCCTTTCCTCCATGCCCTGGAATTCAGACCACAGACAAGAAGAAAGGCTCATCTCTGATGGCCCATTTGTTCTCTCTCTTGCCCCTGAAAATATTCTAAATATACTTGTTTCTACATTTGCGTGGGTGCATCACAAATATGAAAAGCACTCAAACTTGGGAAGACTTTGGCCATTTCCAATTCAAGTTTTACTTCTCGTCACAGACCTTGGCTGACAGGCTTCGTCTGAATCAGAACTTCAGCAGCTCCAAATAAATGGAACGTGTTGTAGCAGATGAGACGGCTGTGAAACGACCAGAGCGACCGAAAGACTGGGTGGGTCCAGCATCCACCAAGGGGGTTCCGCTGGTCCGCCAACACCCACAGCCGGGCCCATCTCTCAGCAGCTCCCCAATTCCTTCGTGAGGCCAGGCGCTCCCCGCCAGCTGGCAGCACTTGCTGGAGGTTGCAAATGGGCCAGGGGGGAGCGATGAAGATACTTGCCCGGGTAATTTCTCACTGATTTAGCGTTGTGAAACTTTGCCTGGAATTTACCAAGTCGTGATTAGATAATGCCTCTCTCAGTCTTTGCAATCATTCATAAAGGCAAATTAGACACTTGGATACGAAAAAACGATTTCAACATTTTAAAGAAAAAGACGATGATGAATAAGTAGATGTTGGACGCCTTAATGTGCCAGGCTCGTGGTGAGCCTCCTGCCGGCGCGTGATGGCCGGGGCTTCCCCTCCGGGCAGGCGTGCGCCGTGGGCCGCTCGCCTCTTCCCGTAACCGTGTGGCAAAGCAGCTGTGTCAAGCTGTCAGAGCGGGTCTAAAGTATTTCACGGTTTGGAGTAAACAAATCATTGGGAAATTAATCATTCAGCAAATTGGCTGTCAGCAAATCGATTTATGGCAGGATGACCCAGGAGCGCGGGGGGTGCTGTTGAGAGCCAGGGAGACGGCAGTTGCCAGGCCCTGCTCTCAGGAGCTTGCGTTCCCGTGGAAGGACCTACACACGTGTAAACAAACAAACAAGAGCAGCCCTGCTGGGGGAGGCAGTGAAGGAGGCGGGCAGCCAGGGGCGGCTCCGCTGAGACCTGCGAGGAACGAGGTGCAGCCACACGACCTGGGGAAGCTGTTGTCTCTGTGGATGGATCCAAGCCCCAGGGCTGGAGAAGGCAAGTGGGGGGCAAGAGCAGAAATGGGGGACCAGCTAGGATTTGGTGCAGCCAGATGGGGGACAGGGGATAGCTGGCATGGACTAGGGCATGGCAGAGGAAATGGAGAGAGGCCATTTACCTCCAGAAACATCCTTCCATCCCCCTTTTTGCAACACTGTGCTGTGACTCTGTGGGGTACAAAATAATTAGGAAATGTTGCCTTTCCTCCAAAGTATTTTATCTTGTTTCCAAGTTATGTAACTTCTTTCCTTTCCCTGCCCCTTATTTTACCAAAATCCAGAGGACAATGAGCCAAGACCTCAATGGGTCTGCTTGGAGGCTTCTAGGGAATTGGGGCAAAAACTTTGTTATCTTAAAGTCAGGCTGGTTACCATCTTCACTCTAGCTACTAGGAAGCTCAGAGTCTACTTTGCAACCTACTTCTAGCAACTGTAGAGAACCTCATGATATGTACCTTGGCTTCTTTTTTGATTCTTGGCTTCATCCTGTTTTCCTCCTCTTTTTTCCTTTTGTCCCAGTTTCACTCACAGTCTCTCTCTTGGTGATTAGCAGTGCCAGTAAAGTCTGATGTTGCAGAATGGACTTTGTCCAGGACCCTGCAGCTGCTTCGGCTCCCCTCCCCCCCACAGGAGGATGTGGCCCCCCCAATGCCAAATTCAATTCAAGGACCAGGGGCACACATGAGTTTGGAAAAATTCCTTCCGATGGAAGCCTGCAGATTGCCTACGTCCGTTCTTCCAAACGGCAATGCTGGTGGCGTTTGGGGTCCCCCCTGTGCTGCCCCCCAGCAGCTGCTGCCTGCTCTCCTGCCTGGGCAGCGGCAACCGGTCTTGGCTGAACCGTCAAGAACTGAGAGCGGCACCAGGCTCTCGCCCGCAAGCCCGAGGTGCCCCGGCAACGCTGCAGAGTCAAGCGTGGACAGCACTCCTGACCTGTGTGGGCTGAGGGGGGCCTAACTGATGAGCATCAGCTCCCATCTCTTGCCTGGTTAGGAGTGGGGTCCTGGGATGCGCCCCGGATCCTGCATCACCGGTGAATCGGTCAAGCTGTTCTGAAATGCACCCAGAGGCCGTGGAAAGGGGGCTGCAGAGCCCCCCGGCCCTTGGTGAGTTGGCCTGCCAGTTGTCCTTATGTTCTGGAATCACGCAGGTTCTGCTGCTTCTTTCTGGCAGGTTCCACGGTGGCCAGGAGAGAGCTTACCCTGCCCCCAGGGTTCCACCAAGGATCCTGCAGCTCATAGCCCCGTGCACGTCTGCCAGGGGCCAGGGTGACGGGATGTCCAGTCCCTTCCTGGCCACTCGGGCCTTGCTTGTCCTGGCCCAGGATGTGGCCACTGCTCCAGCCACGGGCCCCCTTTTGTCAGCCACAGGATCTGAGACAAGAATGTGTTGTGAACAATTGTGAAGAGCAGTTTATAAAGCTTTCTTAATATCTGCTTTTTTGTGTGTTGTTTGGAAATTTGGTTTCTCCCACCCCAAACCAGAGCTTTCTAAGCATTTGTGAATTACTTTTGGATCTTCATGAGACGTCATGCCTATCTGGGAGACGTGGAAACGTGCATTGCTGTGGACTCTTGCCTTATAGCTGTTAGACCCCAAGTCCACGAGGTGTCCACTCTCTGAAAAGAAACGTGTCTTCAACTTTGGCACAAATCTGTAACTTACAGAGATAGAAAGAAACCCATATCTGTAAGTTAATTGCTGGTCATGAAACTGTGTCTTAGCTTTATCAGCTGGCTTAAGAATTATGTATCTGACCCACGGGTATAATCATTCCAGATGAAGGCAGCAGGACTGAGGCAAGTAAATGGAGGCCTTTCAGTGAGAAATTTGTTTCCCCCCTTTGCTGTTAGACATTGACTCATGAGATGAGAACTCGAGTCAGGAGAACTTTGGCTCATTTATGATTATCAGGACTCAGCTCTGTCAACTCTTCAAGGTTTTTCCCCAACAGGCATTTCTGGTCAGTTGTAAAAAGGAGCCAGAAGGCCCCGCCCCTGCTTCCAGAGCCATTAGAATCAGTCTGGGCCCTTGCCCGTGCACTCTGCCACGTCTCACGTCAACAACACTGAGGGGCAGAACCCAGGGCCTGGCAGGAAAGAGGCTCGGGGACCAGGACGAGCCACACCTGGTGGCCTGCCAGCCAGGCCTGGGCACCTGCGGGCAGCCGCCTCCACCTGCCGCCGCCCGAGCTTCCTCTCCAGCAGCTGCGCCCAGGAGGCACAGGCCTCACCTGGTGACCTCACCTGCTGGTGTGACTCGTCAGCCTGGCAGGACTGAGCCCTTGCCCCCTGTGGCCTTGTTTCTCCATAGACAGGCACGGGGGTGGGGGGGGTGGGGAGCTCGGTTTTCCAGATCCAGCCGGGCCCTCCCGGCTGATGCTATGTGGAAGGGGGGTCCTCAGCCACTCGGGAGCATGTCTGAAGGGGCGGGGGCGGACAGAAAGCAACGCAGCAGCCCTCTCTTGCTTCCTGTGCTTTTCATTAAAAAAAGAAGAATCATCTTCATCTCCATCTGTTTTCTTTTCCAGATAAAATCTATTTTAGGACAAAAGTATGTGCTGCACTTTGCCCACGCCTGCCTCCCCCAGAGCTTGGAAGGGGCCTCCCTCTGTGGGTGGCTGCAGCTGCAGGCCATGCGGCCCTCGGCACGCTCGGAGCCGGGCAGGGGGCAGCCCCCGGAGCGCCTCCCGCTCCCCACGGGCCCGGGGAAGCCTTGAATAAAAGCATCGTGGCTCCCACAGGTGGCCCTCGGGTATGCGGGCCCCGACCTCACCGTCTCCGGGACCCCCAGGGCCTGGCCAGCCGGGGGAGGGGGTCCCTCGAAGGGAGCTCGCCAGGGGCAGCAAGGAGAGCCAGTTCTCTGGCCCCTCGGTCCCCCGTGGACGGGAAGCTGGGCGTCGTGGGAGCGGAGCTCACTGTCCTCAGGGCTTCTCGTCCCCACAGAGGAGCTGGACGCGCAGGCAACCCCGCGTCTAGTCTGGCAGATCCTTCTGGAACATGCTCTCAGAAAGGGGTCAGCCAGCAACCATCCCACAGCAGCGCAAGGTGATAGCAGGGGAGTAGACGGGAACTCTGTCTCAGGCATGAATTTTCTGTAAACCTGCAGCTTCTCAGGGGGTGAGCCAGGTCAGAGAGGAGGCCCAGCTCGAGGGCGGCGTCTGCAGCGCCGCGCCCAGGCCTGCCTTTGCCCACGGGTGCCCCTCCGTTTGACCCACCGAGGGCGCTCGTGCCCAGCGCTGCCCGCCTCGGTGCGCCGGCTGCCCCGCACGCACCGTGCCAGGGCCCAGCCTGAGCCGGGGGCAGCGCCGTGGGCAGCCCGCCTGGAGATCGGCCTCACTGAGTCTCAAAATGGCTCAGCGAGCATTGAACCAGACTTAGGCTATCGGGAAACATACGGCTGATGGAAGATAAAAGGAAAAAGCTTATTCCAGCCCATTCTTCTGCAGCCGCAGGGACACACGCATTTCCTCGGTCAGCATGTCGCCGCGTTCCTGGGGGGTCTGCCCCGGAGGGCTCAGCCGGCGGGAACGTGGAGCCCCACACAGCAAAGCTGCGGGGCCCTGGGCCGTGGGGCGCCCCGGACGCAAGCGCTCGCCCGGCCGGCGTTCTCGCCCGTTTTTGTCCCTCCCCAACTTCACAGGAGCCTCGGGGGACAGTGAGGATCTCACTCGGGCTGAGATGTTTTGAAACGCTGGCAGGATTTTCAGAACACTAGGAAAAATAAGGCGAAACAAAAATAACAGCGATTTAAACAGCAAATAGAGAGAAAAAGAGCGGATCTGAGCGACCAGAGGTGAGCCCTGGTCTTATGGCGGAGGGCAGCTCTGCAGAAAGTTCTGGAACCCCACGCCCGACAGATGCCAAGGACCCCGGGCCCTCGAGTCTCTCTTCAGACACCAAGTGCGGCCAAACGCAGAGTGTTTAGGAAACATCTTGGGAGTTTCAGGACGACACCCACAGAGCGGGAGGGGCGCCCTCCCACGCCGACGAAGCGAAGGAGCCACGGACACGGCCCAGGAAACGTCGGTGCAGTGCGCGGCCGCCGTCGGTCGTGTCAGCGCCCATCAGTGCTAAGTGTCTGGCGCACGTTGGCGCGTCCGACTTTTCAGGCTTTTGCTTGCACACGCACGTAATCGCCCACACCGCGCCCTCGTCAGCCACCCCCACGTGGACACTGACGTCCTGCCCGCGGGGCGGCTGGCGCCGTGTCCCCACGGGTGGGCTTCGGCGGCCTGGAAGGTTCCATGGCCTGGGAGGGGCGGCTAGAGCCTCAAGCCACCAAGCCCTGCGCCCCCACCCCACCCCGTCGCCCCCAAAGCCTTTGTAGATTCCAGGACTCCACAATCAGAGCCAGATGTTCCCAAGCAGGGGAAGGCCACGCCACGTCCTGCAGGCAAGGCCCCTGAGCACCCCTCCCCAAGCCGCTGCTGTTGTCCGCAGGCGGCACCCCAGGCGTAGCCGGGGCCCCGGGGCAGCCCCTCTGCCCAAGCCTCGTCCTCTTCCTCACCTGTGTATCTTGACGGCCGAGGCACCGAGGACGGGCGAGGACGCACCGAGGCACAGATGCCCAGGAGGCTGGGATGCCGGGAACCAGGGGCTCCCACCCTCGGGCTACCCCTCCTGGCGTCTCGCTCTGCCCCCAGCCCCTCCGTCCCCGGTCCCCTCGCCTGCCTGGTGCCCGCGGAGCCTCCCAGCTCCAGCCGAGCTCGTGACCGCTCAGCTCAGCCCCCACGTGTGACAGACTCAGCCCTCGGTTTCCCAACTTCAAATTCCCAAGTCCAGCTCATCATTTCGAGCCTGGGTGGCTGGCCGGCCCCTCAGAAGGCTGCCCTGGGGACACGAGCCCCCCGTGTGGTGGTCCAGGAGGGGGGCTCTAGGTGCAAAACCCGCAGCAGCGTGGTCCTCGCTGACCGCATGCTGACCACTCGCCACCTGCGGCGGCAGCGCGGACCTCGTCGTGCTCCAGCCACAGCCCACGAGGTGCTCGTGCCTTGGGGCACTGCTGACAAGCACCTGCTCGGTGCCCACTCAGGTAAGACTCGCTGTCCTGGAGAAACTCCGCTCTCAAGGGGAAAACAGCTGCACCACAGCTGGAGAGCTCAGGGCTGCCCCATCCGCCTGTGGGCGCAGGGCCGCGTGGGCCAAGTCCACTCTGCCTTGAGCAGTGCCGGCCCGTGGGCCTTTCTGAGACTGTGCCCTGCTTCCGTCCTGCGCTGCCACCACTAGCCAGGTGCAACTCGGAGCCAACAGGGCTGCGGACCCAGCTGCTGTGTTTCAGTTCATTTCTTTGGGTGTAAATCGTGGCAACTGTATGGGCAGAGCTGGCCTGGGAGGACCAGGAGGGCCTCACCCCAGAAAGGTCAGTATCTAGAAATCTGTAAGCGTGTGGGTGAGAAATACGCCCACCTGGCAGGACCCAGGGAGTGGAATGACATGAGAACACAGTGTCAGCAATGAGCAGGCCTAACACAGCCTCCGAAAAGTGCACAGAACAGGAGCTCACACAAAAAAAGCGAGCATTCGGACGGAGCAGGCAAAACGCTCCACTCTGCCAAAGACTACAGAACCGAGCTGGCGACCAGCTCTACGGAAACCCTCTCTACCTAGGATTCGGAAACCGAAACCCACACGTGAAACCCCAATGTTCCTGGGGGCCCAGAGGCCACGACAGCACTGCACAAGAGCTGTCCTTGCAAAGACGAAATCACGAGGGACGGGGCGGGGGGCAGACGGCTGGAGGCTCCGCTCAGTGTAGAGGCGCTTTTTCTAAAATGGATAAACACTTTGCTAATGTTTCCTAGGAGTCAATTTCCCCAAATAAAATTTCTTGATCAATAAACCATCATCACCAAAGCTCTGCAGCTGCACCGCCCCCCACCCTCCAGCTCAGAGGCTCCTCCCTGGACCAGCTGCACAGCCAGGGCCCGTCGCCCACCTTGCTGTGCTTTGGGTCCCCCCTCGTGAAATGGGGGCTACACACTCACATGGCAGCCTGCCTGGGAGCAGGGTCTGGGCGTTTGCAGAGCGCCCAGCTCCGTGCCTGGCGAAGCAAGCTGTCCTGAGCGTTCGTTGTTGGAGTTCATACATGTGTGCAGGCTGCCCCACGCATGGAGTGGGGAATCCACATGCAGATGCAGAACGTTTTGCCAGAAGCAGAGGCTACATGCGTCAGTCCTATCACCTCCAACCCAGGGTTCCTCTCTTGGGAGAGGCTGGGAGAGGGTGAGAAGCTAAAAGCCGCCATGCCCTTGCATCTTGGGCACTGGGCGCAATTCCCCTGTGAGATGACCACGGCTGCGGGCACGTGCTGCAGCAGCTTCCGGTCCATTCTCCAGCTTCCTGGGACCATGTCTCTCCAGGGATGGTCTCAGAGAAGGCAGGTGTGAGGTCCAGTGTGGCGCCTGCTGTTTTAGGCATTCTGACAATTATAAGCACCAGATTCCTTGTACAGAAACTCTTGCTCCTTAAAATACCTGGAGTGTTTTGGTTCCGCCCTGAACTGTAACAGACTCATCAGTAAATGGGGGAAGTAATCTGTAAATTAGCCCATGCAAGCATTGAGACTACAACAGATTCTAGAAAAACTAACACTGATTTTGTTTCGATTTTGACCTTATGGTGTATTAGTCAGGGTTCCCTAGGGAAACAGAACCAACAGGAGTTATCTGTAAATAGTATGAGATTTTATAAAATTGTCTCATGTGACTGTGGGGATGCACAAGTCCAAATTCCATAGGGCAGGCTGCAAACCAGGAGCTCCAATGAAGGTCCTTGGTGAGTTCCCAGGAGATACTGGCCGTCTCACGTAGAACTGGGAATTCTCTCCCTGAATGCTGAAATCACTTCTCCTTTTAAGGCCTGCAACTGATGAGATGTCACTCATTGCTGATGCAATCTCTTCAGTTGATTGTAGGTGTAACCAGCCATCTATGCCACTAGCTCACTGATGATTAAAGTCCATGAAATGCCCTTGTATTACAATTAGCCCAGAGCTTGCTTGACCAGACAGCTGGGCTCCATTACCTGGCTGAGTTGGCACGTCAGCCTAACCATCACAGTCCACCCCTTGCCAAGTTGGCAGCCATAAACATCACCTTAAACCATACTTAGTCTCCACACACAGACACATATACATTTTTTCCACCTAACAATACTCAATTGTCCTGTGTACAGCCAGAAATGCACAAATTCCTTCCAGAATAAGGTGTAAGTTGTTAGATAATATTCGCTCTTAAACTTGACATCCTTAAATACTACAGCATAAAACTAATACAACTTATGTCATCTGATAATGGGAAAAGATAGGAAAGAAAACAAATTTATTTGTTTTATGTACATGTACAAACATGCTCAAAACAAGGAAGAAATATTCATGACCATTACAGTCCTTGTTTCTGTAATTAGTCACACAAAGTTCGTATTTACCACTACCTTCTTCCGCTACCTATTCCAAGTTCCCTTTACCCTCAGCAAGCACCTCAGCTGGCTGTGGTTCTTTGCCTGGTGGGATGACCCAAACCTTCATTCCTGAAAATTCTGGGCCATTCTTAGTCCTGCCTGGATTAGGTTGTAGCAATTTTCCATTGACTTTAATCACAGGCCTGGCAGTACTAAGAGATACCCTGGGGAATCTCCTGTGTTCCAGGCAAACTCTTCTTTACTTCCATTATGCAGGTGCAGTCCTATGTCCCCTTGATAGTCAGGATCAATCACCCCAGCCAGTACAGTAATTCCCTTCTTTGCCTATTCATTTAGAGGCACAAGGAGCCCAAAGTGGCCAGGGGGCAGTCTTAACTTCCAGTTCAATGGAATCATTGCTGTGTTCCCTGGTGGCAGCACTCCTCCTTTTGGAACTAAGACCTGTAGACCAGTGGAGCTTAAGGTTGCAGGGACAGGAAGCAACAATTTTCCTAGAGGATCACTAGGAGTAATAGTGAATGGTGCCACTCCTATTTCCACTCCTTGATTTCTGGACCCGTGAATCCTGGTTATGGGAGAAACAGCACCATAGAGAGGACGCTGATTCAGAGCATACACAGTCTCATGGAGAACATTGCCCCAGCCCTGCAAGGTATTGCCGCCTAGTTGGCGTCGTAATAGAGTCTTCAAAAGGCCATTCCACCATTCAAACAATCCAGCTGCTTCAGGATGATGAGGAATATGGTAAGACCAGTGAATTCCATGGGCATGTGCCCATTCCCGCACATCGATTGCTGTGAGGTGGGTTCCTTGATCAGAAGCGATGCTGTGTGGAAAGCCATGGTGGTGGATAAGACAGTCAGTAAGTCCACGGATGGTAGTGTTGGCAGAAGCATTGTGTGCAGGGAAGGCAAACCCATATCTAGAGTATGTTCCTATTCTAGTTAGAACAAATCATGTTTTTTGCCCACTCAGGTCTATCCACAAACCTCTTCCCCAGATCTCCTTGTCACCAATTCTCCAAGTTCTTTTCAAGTCCCTGACAATCCAGTCAAACCATTGGCAACTGCCCATGAATCAGTAGACAAATGCACCTCCGGCCATTTCTCCTTCCAAGCAAAATGAACAACCAGGTGTACTGCTTGAAGTTCCGCCCATTGGGAAGATTTGCCCTCGCCGCGGTCCTTCAGTGGTGCTGGCATCCACTTTCAGGTACTACCAGATGCATATCATGCAGAACCTTCTGTAAACATGGCCCAAGTTTTCTCTTCCTCAAGCAACTGTAAGGAACTCTTCAAGAGGCCATAGCTGTGGGATGGGAAAGAGAAAGTAATGTGGCAGAAGCAGTGACCATGGGCATTTGGGCCACTTCCTCAGGTAACTTTCTCATGCCTTCAGGACCTGCTTGAGCCCTATCTCATATAAACCACTTCCAGTTTATTATGGAGTGCTGCTGTGCACGCCCAACTTGATGGTTTGGTGGATCAGACAATACCCAGCTCATGACAGACAGCTCAGTTCTCATGGTAACTTGGTAGCTCATGGTTAAGCGTTCAGTCTCTACTAAGGCCCAGTAGCAGGCCAAAAGCTGTTTCTCAAAAGGAGAGGAGTTATCTGCAGAGGATGGCAGGGATTTGTTCCAAAATCCTAAGGGTCTGCGTTGTGATTCTCCTATGAAGACCTGCCAAAGGCTCCAGACAGCATCTCTATTTGCCACTGGCACTTCCAGCACCATTGGATCTGCTGGATCATATGGCCCAAGTGGCAGTGCAGCCTGTACAGCAGCCTGGACCTGTCGCAGGGCCTCCTCTTGTTCCAGTCCCCACTCAAAACTAGCACCTTTTCTGGCCACTATGTAAATGGGCTGGAGTAACACACCCAAATGTGGAATATGATGTCTCCAAAATCCAAAGAAAATAACTAAACATTATGCCTCTTTTTTTGGTCCTAGGAGGGGCCAGATGCACCAGCTTATCCTTCACTTTAGAAGGGGTGTCTTGGGCATTCTGGGAAGATGGCATCAGAGTAGGCAGGCAGGGCTCAACTCTCTCACAAAAACAACAGAGAAAGGGCCAAAAGCAGTCTGCGGGTCCTGCTTTGGGGGTCAGCAAACCAGGACAGTGCTGTGTAACTCCCAGGAGAGTGAGGGACAGAGCAACAAAGAACCTGAAACAACAAACGTGCATGACCAACCCCCCACAGTGGTCAGGAAGGGTTCCCATCCCCTACCCTCAAGACATTAAGCCTGGGTAAAACTCCTGGCTCACAGCAGCCAGCTGAGAGGGGAACAGACATCTTCTTCCTGTCAGTTGTTACAGAGGGTGATCAGAGGGCTTCCCTTTAGTGAATTGGGCCTGCAGAGCCCACTTTGAATCCTAGCTCTAGCCAGACCAGAAACACTGGAAAGTGGAGGCAAAAGAAACACCCCCATGGAAAGGTTCACCAATGAGCACCATCTGCTGGTCATCCAAGAAATTGCAAGGAGAAAATCTGCTTTTAAGTGTCTCTTTAGCCCGAACCCTGGAGAAAAATCTGCAACCCATTAGTGAGTCCCTGGCCCTATTTTGATAACTTAAACTAGGAAATTTTAAAGACTTAGAATAAGTTGAACCAAAAAAGAACTATGGGGAAAAAAACAGAAGGCAAGAGAGAGAAATTGACCATCAGAGTAAATTTACCAATATACTGAGATGCCTAGACACCAGCAAAAAATGGTAAGCTGTACTAAGAAACAGGAAGAGATAGCCCAGCCAAAGGAACAAACCAAATATCCTGAAGAGATACAGGATTTAAGACAACTAATCCATGATAATCACAAAAAACTCCTAGATCAATTCAAGGAATTGAAGGAAAATATAACTAAAGAGATAAAGGCTATTAAGAAGACACTGGGGCGGGGGGCGGATGTGGCTCAAATGGTTGGGTATCTGTCTCCCATATGGAGTGACCTGGGTTCAATCCCCGGGACCTCCTGGTAAAAATAAAGAAAAATATAGAAGGCACATAGTCCACCAGGCCCTGTGCGTGAGTGCGCCTCCAGGCCCCACGAGTGGGAGAGCTCCTCAGGCCCCACACATGGGTGTGCTGCCAGGCCCCGTACATGGGTGCATCATCAGGCCCCGCCAAGCCACACAGCAAGATGATGACATAACAGGAGAGTAACACAAGGGAGAGCCAAGATGAGACCCACCGAAAAACCAGGAACTAAGGTGGTATAGGTGGTAGGATGCCTCTTTTCCACATTGGAGGTTCCCAGGATCAAATCCTGATGAAGACAGGAGAAGGATGAGAAGAGAGGGCAGGAAACAGACACAGATAATTGCTCAGCAAATGGATACAAAAACAGAAAAATCAGGAGGGGGGTAAAACTGGATAAAAGTAAAAATAAATAAATAAATCTTAAAAAAATAAAAGAAGACACTGGGTGAGCATAAAGAACAATTTGAAAGTCTGCAAAGAAAAGTAACAGACCTTATGAGAATGAAAAACATGATGTATGAGATTAAAAATACATTAGAGGCACATAACAGCAGATTTGAATTGCTCAAAGACAGAATTAGTGATTTTGAGGCCAGAACATTTGAATTGGAAAACACAGGAGCACAGAAAGAGAAAAGAATAGGAAAAATGGAATAGGGTCTCAGGGAATTAAATGACGATGCGAAATGCCCAAACATATGTGTTATCAGTGTCCCAGAAGGAGAAGAGAATGGAAAAGGGACAGAAAGAATATTTGAGGAAATAATGACTGAAAACTTCCCAACTCTTATGAAAAACATAAATATCAATATCCAAGAAGGACAATGCACCCCAATCAGAAGAAATGTGAATAGACCTACTCTGAGACAACTACTAATCAGAATGACAAATATCATGGATAAAGAGAGAATTCTGAAAGCAGCAAGAGAAAAGCAAAGCATCACATACAAGGGAACCTCAATAAGATTAAGAGTTGACCTTTCATCAGAAACCACAGAGGTGAGAAGAAAATGGTATGATGTATTTAAGGTACTGAAAGAGAAAAACTGCCAGCCAAGAATTCTGTATCCATAAAACTATTCTTCAAAAATGAGGATGAGTTTAAACTCTTCACAGACAAACAAAAACTGAGAGAATATGTTACCAAAAGACCAGAATTACAAGAGATACTAAAAGGAGTGCTTTAGCCTGAAAGGAAAAAACAAGGGCAAGAGACTTGGAGAAGAATGTAGAAATGAAGATTATTAGGAAGGGTAAATTCAAGGGTAAAAAGACAGACAATAGTAAGATATGACAATAGAAAGCCAAAGGATGAAATGGACAAGGTAAGTAATGCTTTTACAGTAATAGGTTTGAATTCCCCAATCAAAAGACAGACTGATAGAATGGATTGAAAAAAAAAATATGAGCCATCTGTACACTGTCTACAAGATTCAACTCAGACATAAGGATACAAACAGGTTGAAATCGAAAGGTTGGAAAATGATATTCAACGCAAATAGTAACCAAAAAGGAGCTGGAGTAGCGATACTAATATCAGACAAAATAGATTTTAAATGTAAAACTGTTATACAAGATGAAGAAGGCCATTATATATTAATGGGAAATTCACAAAGAAATAACTATAATACTTTAAAAAAATTTTTTAACTTTATTTTGTACAACTGTAATAAATAATTATGCACCTAACCTGGGTGCCCCAAGATACACAACATACACACCAGCAAAACTGAAGGGAGAAATAGATGTCTCCACAATAATAGTTGGAGAATTCAATGTACCACTCTCAGTATTGGATAGAACATCTGGACAGAGGATAAAGAAAGAAACAGAAAACTTGAATAATATGATAAATGAACTAGACCTAACAGACATTTATAGAGCATTACACCACAAACCAGCAGGATATACATTCTTGTCAAGTGCTCATGGATCCTTCTCCAGGGTAGACCATATTTTGGGTCACAAGATAGGTTTCAATAAATTTTAAAAGATTGAAATTATACAAAAAAAAAAAAACAAAAAAAACAACAACAACCTTGCTCTGATCATAATGAAATGATGCTGGAAATCAATAATGGATGGAAAAAGGGAAAATTCACTAATATATGGAGATTAAACAACATGCTCTTAATCAGTGGGTCAAAGGAGAAATTGCAAGAAAGTTCAGTAAATACTTTGAGATGAATGAAAATGAGAACACAACATATCAAAACCTATGGGACACCAGAAAGAAGTGCTGAGAGGGAAATTTATAGCCCTCAATGCTTACATTAAAAGAGAAGAAAAAGCTAAAATCGAAGATCTAATGGCACACCTGGAGGAACTAGAAAAAGAGCAGCAAACTAATCCCAAACCAAGCTGAAGGAAAAAATAGTAAAGATCAAAGCAGAAATAAATATAATTGATAACAACAACCAAAAAAAAAAAAAAAAAAAAAATCCAATAGAGAATCAACAAAAGTGAAAGTTGGTTCTTTATGAAGATCAACAAAATCAACAAACCCTTAGCGAGACTGACAAAGAAAAAAAGGGAGAAGATGCAAATAAATACAATTAGAAGGGATACCTCTACATGCCCCCACACTACTGGACACCTAGAAATTTCACCAAGGTGGAAGCTCCCTGTATTTTTGAGGGATGTATCTCCCATCCTCTCTCACACAAATGCTTTACCAATAAGTCTAGAGTAGTTGCTACTTCTTGCTCACTAGGTCCAATCAGTGATATCGTCAACATAATGGACCAGTGTGATGTCCTGTGGGAGGGAGAGACAGTCAAAGTCCCTGTGGACAATATTATGACCTAGAGCTGATATATCCCTGAGGTGGGACAGTAAAGGTGTATTTCTTGCCTTGCCAGCTGAAAGCAAACTGTTTCTGGTGATCCTTACTAATGGCAATTGAGAAAAAAGCATTTGCCAGATCAACAGCTGCATACCAGGTACCAGAGGAAGTGTTGATTTGCTCAAGCAATGATACCACATCTGGGACAGCAGCTGCAATTGGAGTCACTACCTGGTTAAGTGTATGACAGTCCACTCTCATCCTCCAAGATCCATCTGTTTTCTGCACAGGCCAAATAGGAAAGTTGAATGGGGATGTGGTGGAAATCACCACCCCTGAAGCCTTCAAATCCTTGATGGTGGCACTGATCTCTGCAATCCCTCCAGGAATCCAGTATTGCTTTTGGTTTACTATGTTGTTAGGTAGGGACAGTTCTAGTGGCTTCCACTTGGCCTTTCCTACCATAAATCACCTCATTCCACAAGTCAGGGAAGCAATGTGGGGATTCTGCCAATTGCTGAGTATGTCTGTTCCAATTATGCATTCTGGAACTGGAGAAATCACCATAGAATGAGTCTGGGGACCCACTGGACCCACTGCAAGACGGACCTGAGGTAAAACCCCATAAGCCCCTACTCTGACTGGTGGACTGCAGTGATGTTTTGGGTCTCCTGGAATTAATGTCACTTCTGAGCCAGTGTCTAATAATCCCTGAAATGTCTAATCATTTCCTTTTCCCCAATGCATGGTTACCCTGGTAAAAAGCCATACAGGACTCTTTGGGGAAAGTTGGAGGAAGATTAACAGTATAAATTTTTGGCAGTGTAACAGGATACTTCCCCAGGGGGACCCGGCCTTCCCTTCATTCAAGGGGCTCTGGGTCTGTAAATTGTCTCAAGTCTGGGAATTGATTAATGGGCTGTGACTCTCTGTTTCTATAATTCACATTAGGGTTTTGTTCACTCAAACTAGAACTCTTCTGCTTGTACAGATCAAGTAGGAATTTAGTAGACTGCCCAACTCTTTTACTTCTAAGCGTCCCATGATGTATTAGCCAACGCCATAGGTCTATGTGACTCAGACTCTTGATTGCAGCTTTGAATCTACCTTTCATTGTGGTAGCCACACCCACCTTGTCTTTGGCTATTAAGTGCTGCTACTTGGCTTCTTCCAGCTCGGGATCCAGTCATCCCCACAGCATTTAAGGATTCTAGTTCTGTGGCAGCAGTTTCCACAGTCATATCTGACCTTCAGATAAGATCAACCACAGAGCTCTTCAGGGAAGATGGAGTTAATCTCACAAATTTATTCCTCACAGTCCTGGTGAAAGTTGTATCATCTGGACATTCCTGGGGTGGGTGGGCAGGTCTTAAATGGTAAATCCATTCTACATTCCAATCCCTCTAAGATCCCCTCATCTCCAGTATACCATTATAAAGACATTGTAAGCCATCATTTGGTCCCTGTTTCAGCCAGCCACCTGAACAAATCATTAGAGCCCTTCCTAACCCCTTGAGCTACAATATTGAATCCAGAATCTCTGCTTAGTGGGTCCATACCAATAAATTCAGCCTGATCCAACTTTGTATTTCTTCCACCGTTATCTCATAAGCTTGATCCACTCCCACACAAATTCCCCCAATTTCCATCAATATAAATTGGAAAACTCATGCAGTTCTTTTGGAGTATAACATACTTCCTCATGGATCACACTTTGTACTTCATCTTCAGATGCTTGTTGTGACTTTAGTCCAGTTGCTAGTTATAGATCTGGAAGAGAATATGGGTGGTGGGAGTGGGTAAGGAGAAGCATTAGAAGTGTCTTGAAAGCCAGTTACATCAGGGCATTCCCTGGTAGTTTCATCTGGTGAGATAGGATTGATCTCTTCAGGTGGGGGTTGGACGGCAGACTCCTCAGGGCAAGGTGAAGGTGAGTGATTGTCTCCTCAGGGCAGAGAGGAGATCAGAACTGGTTGGGGTAGGCTGGAGATTGGGTGATGTAAACTTGACATTGGGTAGTCTTCTCAGGGCAGACTATCACAGGTTTATCTGGCGACTCAGCAATTAGGGTTTCAGTGTCCCCACTGCCGTCATCATCAATACATATGACTTCATCCCAAACCTCAGGATTCCACTCCTTTCCAATCAATGCCCTCACTTTAACAGAAGACACCCTGCAAGGTTGAGATTTTAGTTTCTGTTGTAACTCTGCTACTCATACAATGAGACTCTGAGTCTGGTTTTCAGACATCTCAATTCTGCAGCAGCATGAAACAAGATTTTCTTTCAGAGCACCAATAGAAACTTTCACAATTCATGTGGTGCTTAAGTTCCAAATTTGAAGACTTCAGCTCACCCCTTTTTTTTGTAACTTATCCAGCATTTTTAGGAACAGCCAGCCAACGTCATTGTAACTTTTAACTCCACAAAACTCTGTTAAGGTGTTAAAAAACACTCTCACCCAGATCCTTGCCTCTTATAAGCATGGAAGTAGTTTTATCTAGTGGTGATACTTTGCATATCTCTATTGCCAAGTCATGCTATGGACTGTCAGTGGCCTCTTGATTATTGGAAGCAGTGCCCTTAAATCTAATCAGAGAGCCAATTTCAAAACTCCCAGAACCAATTCAGAAATCCCATTTTTAAGATTCTGTTCTCAAGAACCACTCCCAGTACCAAGCTGTACTCATCAGCGTTCTCTAGGGAAACAAAACTGAGAGGAGATATTTGTAAATAGCATGAGATTTTATAAAATTTTCTCACATGACCATGGGGATGCATAAATCCAAATTCCATAAGGCAGGCTGCAAGACTCTGATGAAAGCTCTTGTTGAGTTCTCCAGGAGACACTAGCGATCTAAAGTAGAGATGGGAAATCTCTCTCTGAATGCCGAAATCACTTCTCCTTTTAAGGCCTTCAACTGATTGAATGAGCTGTCACTCATTGCTGATGGCAGTTCTGCAGTTGATTGTAGAGTAACCAGCCATCTATGCAATCAACTCACTGAAGATTAAAGTCCGTGAAATGTCCTTGTATTACAATCAGCCCAGTGCTTGCTTGACCAAACAACGGGGCACAATTACCTGGCTGAGTTGACACATTAGCTTAACCATCACATATGGCTAAGTCTTCTCTTAGACCACAAAAAAATCACCTGTTGTAAGTATACAATTCAATGATTTTTATTAAATTTATAGAGTTGCACCACCATCACCACAATCTAATTTTCAAACATTTCCATCACTCCAGAAATGTTCCCTTTTGTCCATTTGCAGTCAATCCCTGCCTCTACCTCCAGGCGCAGGCAACTACTAATGTGCTGTCTCCATAGATTTACCATTTCTAGACATTTCATATAAATGGACTCATGCAATAGGAAATCTTTGCATCTGACTTCTTTCACTAAGCATAATGTTCCTGGCATCCATCCACTTTGTAGCATGTGTCAGTACTTTGTTCCTTTTTGTTGATGACTAGTATTCCATTGTATGGGTAGACCACTTTCTATTCATCCATTCACCAGTCATTGGACATTTGGATGGTTTCCAGTCTTTGGGGAATAATATTGCTATGAATATTCACATACAAGTCTTTGTGTGGGCATAGTTTTCATTTCTCTTGGGTATATACTTCAGTGTGAAATTGCTGCCTTAAATGGGTAACACTATGTTAAACATTTTGAGAAACTGCCAAAGTGTTTTCCAAAGTGGCTGTACCATTTTCCATTCCTACCTGCAATGAAAGCAGCTTCTCATTTTGTCACATCCTTGCCAACACTAATTATGTGTGTCTCTTTGATTGTAGCCATTCTTGTGGGTGTAAAGTGGTATGTAGTGATTTTAATTCACATTATCCTACGACTAATGATGTTGGACCATCTTTTCATGGGTTTATTAACCATTTGTACATCTTTGGTAAAATAGCTATTCATACTTTTTGCTCATTTTTAATTGGGTTGTCGTCTTCTTATTGAGCTGTAAAGTTCTTATCCTGGTTGCAAATCCCTTGCCAGATATATATGTAAATATTTTCTCCCTGTCTGTAGCTTATCTTTTCATTTTCTTAATGGTGTCTTTTGAGTTAATTTTTATGTATGTCGTGAGATAAGGGTCTAAATTTATCTTTGTTGCCTATGGATAGTCAAATGTCCCAGATCCATTTCTTGAAAGGCATAACCTTTCCCCATTGATCAGCCATGGCAACTTTTTTGAAAATTGAGTGAACGTAAATGTGAGCTTTTATTTCTGAACTCCTAATTCTATTCCATTGATCATTGTGTCTTTCCTTATACCAGCAATACATTGTCTGATTACTGTAGCTTTATATGAATTTTTTAATCTGGTAGTATAAATCCTCCAACTTTGCTCCTCTTTTTCAAAATTGTTTTGGCTATTGAATCCTTTGTATTTCCAAGTAAACTTTAGAGTCAGCTTGTCAATTTCTACCAAAAAAAAAAAAAAGAGCCAGCAGGGATTTTTATAGGGATTGCTTTGCCTCTATAAATCAATTTAGGGAGAATTGCAATCTTGACACTAGAGAGTCTGTCAATACATGAATCTGGAAGTCTTCTCCAATGATTTAGATTCTCTTTTATTTTTCTCAGCAATGTGTTACAGTTTACAGTGCAAAAGCCTTGCTCTTCTTTTGATACATTTATTCCTAAGTGATTTATTTTTTTTTGATGCTGTAGTGAATGAAATTATTTTCCTAATTCCATTTTCTGATATTTTGTTGCTAGTATATAAAAATACAATTGGTTTTTGTATTTTGACCTTGTATATAGCAACCTTGCTAAACTCATTTATTAGATTTAGTTGTTTCTGTGGATTCCTTAAGATTTTCTATCATGTACAAATAAACATAGTTTTGCTTCTTCTTTTCCAGTCTAGATGCATTTTATTTCTTTCCTTATTTCATTGGCTCTGACCTCCAATAAGTGTGAAATACAAAGAGATAGTGTGGATGCTCTTGTCTTGTTCCCAATCCTAGGGGGAAAGCATTCAGTTTCTCGCCACTAAGTATAATGTTACAGGATTTTTGTAGATGCCCCTAATCAGATCGAAGAAGTTCCCTTATATTCCTAGTTTAAGTTCCCTTCTATTCCTAGTTTGTTGAGAATTTTTATAATGAAGAGATTTTGTCAAATGATTTTTCTGTGTGTATTGAGATGACCATGTGTCTTTTTCCTTTATTCTATCAATACAATATATTACATGAATTCATTTTCAAATGTTAAACCAGCCTTGCATTCCTGGGATAAGTCCCACTTGGCCAGGGTATATAATCTTTTTAATATGTTGCTGAGATTCTGTTTGCTAATGTTTGGCTAAGGATATGGGGATCTATGTCCATGCATGATATTAGTCCGTATTTTCTTTCCTTGTGGTATCTTTGCTTTGTTTTGTATCGAGTAATATTGCCCAATAGGATGAGTTGGGATGTATTCCCTCTTCCCCTGTTTTCTGAAAGAGTTTGTGAATGAATAGAATGTTTCTTCATTAAATATTTGATAGAATATACTGGTCAAACCATCTGAGCCAGGCATTATGTGTGCTTCTGGGAAGATTGTTAATCACTAATTCAGTTTTTTTTTTTTTTTTTTCCTTGTTATAAGTCTAGTTAGTATAAGTTTTAGTTTTTTTGGTAACTTCATTTAATGTTATGATATTAATGTTGTGAAGGTGGTTGTTGGGTTTTTTTTTGGAGAAATTTTAAACATATAATATTTAAGTAAATAAATAAATATAACAAATATTATTTTCCACTACCCAGAATATTCAACTGTTAACATTTTCTTATATTTGTTTTCAATGTTTTCTTAAAATGCATTATTGTTTTTACAAAATAAAAATCAGAAGGAAAAATAATGTCAATAATATGCAGATATGGGAATAAATGAAAAAGTAGACCAAATAATATTGAGTAAAATGAACTGAACACTAGCACATACACAATAATGGAAACGACTTAAAATATTGTGTAACAGGTATACAAAATAGTGCTGAGGAGTGCTGCTAGAGAAAGGAAACCAGAAAACCTTCAGAGGTTGTATGGAGCTGGTGCAGCAATTTGAAAACTATAGGAGCCCTAATGATCAGGCAGCCATTCCTTATTATTGGCTCATTTGCTCAATCCAGAGGCTGTGTGGGAAGGTAGGGAGTCTCTAAAAGGTGCATTGGAATAGCCTATATTCTTGAAGTATTTGGAAACAAAGTCCTGCTCAAGGACAGAAGGCTGCCTCAAACATGTGGTTGATCTGTTCCTCAAGGCTTTTGCCAAATTTTGGAAGCAGTGGGGCAAAAGACATAAAAGTGCCTTTCCCAGGCTCCTGCTGAAGATGGTGGAGGGGCAGGTTCTCAATGGCCGAGGCTGTCTCCTGGACCACCCGGCAGCCAGTGTGGTCAAACAGGAACTGTCAGGCCAGAAGATGGTGGCTGTGCCCTGCGAGGGCTTCAACATTTCTGGAAACTTCTACAGAAATAAGCTGAGGTACCTGACCCTCCTCCGCAGGCACATGAGCACCAACTCATCCCATGGCTCCTATCACTCCCAGGTTCCCAGCTACATCTTCTGGTGGACTCTGAAGAGCACGCTGCCCCACAAGACCACACAGGACAGGCTGCCCTGGACCTGCCCCCACGACAAGAGAGTAGAAAGTAGATGGTCACTCCTACTCAAGGTCGTGCATCTGCAGCCCAGGTGGAAATGTGCCTACCTGGGGCACCTGGCTTCCAAGGTTGGTGGAAGTGCCAGGCAGTGACACCCACTCTGGAGGAGAAGAGGAAGGAGAAGGCCAAGATCCATTACAGGAAGAGGCAGCAGCTAACGAGGCTGCAGAAACAGTCTGAGAAGAACATGGAGAAGAAAATTGACAAATATACAGAGGTCCCCAAGATCCATGGACTCCTGATCTGAGCCCAGTAAAGACTGTTTATTCCTCATGGTATCTTGGTGCTGCAGGAGCCTGAGGGCTGAAAAGGTTGGGGAGGCACAAACGGGCCTTAGTGGGTTCTGCGTTCACTACTCAAAAGAGATGAAGAGCTAAGAGCTACGAAGGCACAATTTTTCTATGAACTACTTGTTCTTGCAAGAACGTTTTTTAAAATGGATAGTAAGAACAACCAGTTAGATAGGTATTTTTGCTAAAGTCAACTGGAAAATTGTCATAGCAGGGTGGACTCTAAACTATGAATGGGGCCTTTGCTTAAAGCATGCTTTATGGTTACACACTGTACTCCACAGCTATGAGAATATTATAAAATGTGTGTGTGCAGGAGCAGCCTGGGCTGTCCAAGGGCACTTCTGAATGCACAGACTTGGAAGGCTACCCTGGGGCTTATAGGCACCACCCTTATTACTTCTTCTCTGTACTTTGTGATCAGAAATGATTAAAGGAAAAAAATGAGAGACTTGAGAGCAAAACTCACAATTATGGAAGGATAGACTGAATTCCACCCCTACTTCCATGATTTTCTGGGCAAAAGCCTGGAAGGGTCTCCCCTCAAAACACTGAAACCAGAGGTGACCTGAAATTAACTAAAGCCAAAGCCTAGACCTGGTCCAGGTCACATTCTAATAGGAAGGTGAACAAAGGAAGGCAGGTACCCTAGGGAGAAAACTAACATCGATGCCAGTCTCCGTGATTCTCTTATACAATCACACTTATGAAACAGGTAACAGTGCAAGAAAATGGAACTCCCAATCAAGAGAAAAAGTAGCCAATAGAAGCAGATACTCTGATAATTTAAAATTTGTTAGAATTAACAGACAAAAACTTTATTATAACTATATCGAAGAAAATAAAGAAAAAGATGGACAAAATGCATGACAATAGGAGAATTTTGAGAGAAACATAACAGGCATTTTCCAAAACTACACCAGACAGGGAGACAGAGCATGGCAAAGAGTCAAGGTAAAAGACAAAAGTAGACCAAAAATTCCTCATCTCTGTCCCTGTAGCTGGACCTCTGAAGCTCCCCCCAGTCCTCTACTCCCTTCCTTCAGGCTCCAGGTAAAGGTGAGGCCATGTGACTCCCAGGTTGCTAAAGGTGATCACTCATCATCCCCACGTACCTGCTGGCCCTCTGGAGGTGCCTACCCTGACTGGGCTGATGCATCACCTTACCTGCATCCTGTTCTGCAGCAGTCCCACTTCCTGTTCAGGTCAACTTCACTGCCCCTTCCTCTGGCTAGAAGCTCTTTCCATTGTGGCTTTTTGGCCTTCCCTCTTCCTCTATTTTCCCAGAGAACTGAACCTCCATTTCACTACATGATCAGACTACCTTTCCCATCTTGCCACCATCATGCCCGGGAAAACCACACTTCCCAGACTCCTTTGCAGCTAGAGCTCTGAAAGCAATTTAGGTTCTGCCCAATTGCAAGCACCAGGCTTGATTTGGAAGGCAGGGGTGAGGTGGAGGCCACGCTGTCGCTGGGGCTGCAGCAGGCAAGCAGGTATCTTGGTGGCCAGAGTCCACGCTCTGGTGTGTGGGCACGAGAGGCACAGTGGTGGGAGTGGCAGCCACCTGTGCTAGACCCACGGGCTCCCCGTCTCTGGGTCTCGGCTGCAGGGCTGTGGTGTGTACGCCAGCAGTGCAAGCAGGGCCTCTGGCTTTCATTCCGTCAGTATACTAAATCCCCTTCCGCCTCTAATGACTGAAATGTTTTCTCTGAGCCCAAGGGCTATTTCACCTCCCTTTTGAAGAATCTTCTTAGAAACACCCACCTCCTGTTTTCATACCATTGGTCAGAACTAGCCACATAGCCACAGGGAAGTCTGGGAAATGAAGTCCTTACCCAGGTGCACTGCGACCCTGAATAAAACAGAAGTTCTGTTATGGTGCAGGAGGGGACCAGCCTCTGCCTCCACTTCCCAGCCAGGGCCCCGGGCGTCACCTCTGAAGTTGGCCTCAGGGTTTATCCTCGCCCATCCTGGTCTTTTTTTTTTAAACTAAAAACATGAATTAAGACACTCAAAGATTTATTTATCAAATGTCCAGCAGCAGAGGTTGGTAAGAGTTGGAAAATGGAATTCAGATTCCAAAAGATCTTGACAGGCTGGAATGGAAGCCTGAAAGTAGAAAGCTGAGATGTCACAAGACGATGAGTAGATGCTGCACCTCGTATCAAACACTCAACTCCCCATAGGGCAGCCACCTGGCAATAGCTCAGTTTTCCTCCCCTGACGGCTTGAGGGCCTCAGATTCCTCCTGGCTGAAAGGAGGGTTCAGACAAGAGACGACCGTGCAATTGAAGTAGCAAGCCTATGTCAAGAGCCTGGCAGGTGGCCCACGAGTCTCTCCAACTCCATGAAGATTGACTGAGATCACTCTTTGGCACCAGTGCTAGAAAGTTCTGATTCTACTAATTTAAGTGCAGCATTCCATAAAATTCCTAAGTATTTTGCTCAAAAGGAGCTGATGATGAGTGCACCTCCCTAAATAGCAGTAACCCGGGGCTGGAGGCCACATGGCTTTGGAATCAGCAAATATCCTCGGGACCAGAGGCAGCTCTGCTACTGAAAACCCATTGTTAAACCTAGTCACATTTCTTTACCTCTTGGACCCTCAAGCTCTTCATCTCGGCCTACTTCTCAGGGCCGTTGTCAGTTAACTGAGACCAACATCTTCATGTGGGCCTCCATGTCTCTGTGTCCTCCAATTATTCTCACTCCCTTCTTGTTCCATTTGAGCTCAGCAGCTGAGGGCCAACTCGCTCAAGAGCACATTTCCAGCTATGTTTATATTGCACAAGCTCCAGATGGAATATCCGATGATAGATAAAAGCTCATAGGCCTAATAACATGGAGACACCACACGAAGTCCCATGTCAGCAAAACCAAAAACCTAAGCTAGTTTCTATTTCCCATATGGGCTGGCCCAGAAAACCAAATTTAAATATAGCAGATCAGTTCTCGCCAGTTAACCTCCTCATTCCTAAGCCACCTCCTGCTCCCCACTTTCTAAGAACCCCTAAGTGAGATGGGAACGTCATGTCATCCAATTAGAATAGCTCCTCGCTGGCTTCCGTGTTCCCCGCTAAGAGCCTCCCGGTCCACCCCCCCAGGGGGGCTCCCTCCCACTATCTGAATGGGCTGCTGCCCGATGCATGAACCCCTCAATAAAGCTGTGAGCAGCCACTGAATTTCTCCAGTTGGAAATCCAACCCATATCTCAGGCTCAAGACAGCCAAAGCCAGACTCCCAACCTCCCAAGACCAGAACCTCCCGTCCTCCCATCTCAGGCTCTGGGGAGTCTTCAGCTAAAGCCTCAGAGACGCCTGTCCTGAGCGGCACCCCCTTCTCTGGCCAGGACACGCTAGCAGCCTCTGCCTGTTGCCTAACTCCTCCTTGTCCTGCCCGTTCTCCACGTTGAAAGCTCAGCGATCCCTTTAAACCACGGGTCGTCTTGGCCTGATCCCCCAGTGCTCGCTCATGGCTACCCCTCACGTCCTCCCCAGCCTCGCCCTGCTCCAGGCTGACCCCCACCACACTCTCCCCCATGAACCTCCAGCCTACGTTCAGTACTGCTAATGGCCCCCCATCTCCCAGCCAGCTTATGCTGCCCTATGTTTTCGCTTGTCATCTCTCCTTCTAGCACATTCTAGGCATTACTCTCATCACGTTATTGTCTGCCTTCCCGCCCCACCTAGAGGGGAGCCCCTTGGGCCAGTCTTGCTCATCTGGTGGCGCCTGGCGCCCAGCGGGCACTTGATAAGCACACGCTGAACTAGTGGAAGGGGAAGGGAGAGCCTCTGTGTGCCCCTGGGCACAGTGCAGAGCCGCTCCTGGGGGCAGCAAGGAGGAGCAGGGGCGAGAAGATGGGGCAGGAGACCTAGAACTCAGCCAAAGGGCCCCGAGGCTGCTCCCCAGGGTGGGGACACTCTCTTCCCCCAGGAAACCTGGCCTGGCACTTGCACACCGGCTCAGGGACCGCCAGTGGGCGGGCGGCCTGCGTATGGGGCTGCAGTTCTGGGCACCGCCACCAGGTGGGAGGGGACTGCAGGAGCAGCCCAGGAAGGGCCTGGGCAGGGGGAACGTGAGGGGGTGGGAATTCCAGCACATTCACCAACTCCTGCCCCCCAACCACTGCAACTCCTTCTCCTGCGGCGCCCTCTGGTGGGCAAATGGACCTAAATCTAACCATCCAGGGAGATAAGGCGTCCAGTGTCCAGCTCACAGCTGCCCACTTGCTCTCTGGAGGGGAAGAAGAGTGGTTTGAGGAACCTTAACCCTAACCCTATCCAACCCTAACCCAGCCTGACCCTAATCCTAACCCTAATTCAAACCCAAGCTAACCCTAACCCAGCCTGACCCAAACCCAGCCTTGCCCTAACGCTATCCAACCCTAACCCAGCCTGACCCTAATCCTAACCCTAATTCAAACCCAAGCTAACCCTAACCCAGACTAACCCTAACCGAAACCCAACCCCAATTCAACCCTAAACCCAACCTGAACCCTAACTCAATTAGCCCAGCCTTAACCCAACCCTAACCCTAAAAACCCCCACCCCCAGGCAGAGAAGCCTGGAGAAAACATCCGCACACATTACTCACGGCAGTGACTTCTGAAAATCCATTTGATGAAATATATGTGTAAAAGCGACTTTCACACGGGATCATTTAATGACATTTAATGACAATAAAAGCTGCACTTCCCCAGGGCCTAGTGAGCAATTCTCTTCCACAGCTAGTGCTCATGGGGGATTAGGTGGGAATCAGAGATTAGCAGAGCCCAGTCCAGGGAGGGGCTCTGGCTTCCAGGGATGCTCAAGCCCAGGGCAGAGGCCGAGGTGCCTAGAGACGTGGGGTGGGCCCAGGATGTGCCCTGACGCTGGCCTCCTCTGCCAGGGGCCTGTATGTTTCAGAAACGGACAAGGGCAACGTGTGGCTCTGCCAGACTGCCCCCACACCCAGGGTTTTCATAGCTCACTCAGAAAGCGCCCTGGCAGGCGACCTGGGCTCCGGGGAGGACAGCTGAGGGGGGGCAGCTACCTTCTGGCAAGGACAGTCCAGACAGTTCTTCTGCACCCCGGGTGAGTCGGCAGCATCCGAGGCCCCAGCTCCTTTCCTGGTTCCAGGATGGCTTGAAGGACCAGGGAGCCACGCGGCTGGCTCAGGGGACCTGCAGCAGGAGCTCAGGGCACCTATGAGCAGGACAGGAGGCACACGGGGTCCCGAGGAAGTTTCCTCGTGGGACCCCAGCCCGCCCTCTTGCTCCTCCCTCCCCTCCTCAGCTCCCATGACGACGGGGGCCAGCCTCACCCACGGGACATTAGCTCACAACCCCCGGGGCCTGAGCACAAGCCCTGCAGGAGAACATGCCTGCCCTGGGCACCAGCCCAGCCAGGCCACACAAGGCGCCACGCCGCGTGCCCGTGCTGACCACCACCCCACCTGAAGCTGAGCTAAACTTAGCCCAAACTGTGCACAAATGCTTGTAGCAGCTTTCTCCACCATAGACCCAGAGGTCCCTCCGTGAGTGAGTGGTTGAACGAGCCCTGGCACAGCCAAACCAAGGAATACGACTCGGCAATCGAAAGGCAGGAATCTGACACACAGGCGGGATGGGTCTCCAGTGACTGGTGCCGAGTGAACGAGGCCAGCCCCGTTTGTCTCTCATTCTCGCAGTGACAATGCTATGGACCTGGAGAACGAATCAGGGGTTGCCAGGTGGGGGCAGGAGGGAAGGGGGCGTCGCTGTAAGGGCCCGTGCAAGGGCCCCTGGATGTCACAGATGTCCTGCGTCTTGGCAGTCCTGGGCAGTCTTCAAGATGTGAGCCTGGGGGGAGCTGGGTGAAGGATACGGGGACATCTCCATAGCAGCTCCACAACTGCCTGCGAATCTACAGTCGTCGCAAAACAGACAAATTTAATTCAACGCACATTTGAAGTAAATGTGGCAAAACACTAGCAACTGGGAGTATATTTTAATCTTAAAAAGTTAATGAAGTGAATTTTCAAAATTAGGGGGAGAAAAGGAAGGCGAGGGAGCAGGAAGGCAGGAGGGAAGGCCGGTCCCGCGTCACTGGCGTGGCCACCTGGGTCCTGCTGTGTCCGTCTCCACTTCTGAGGAGACTGCGGGGCACGGCCACTGTGGAAGGACGCCCCCCACGGTCCACACCTGGCCGCCTGACCCCAGGGCAGGCGATCCACAGCCCAGTGGACAGCTGAGGCAGTGCCATCCGCCTGCCTGCAAGTCCCTCCCTCCAGAGTCTGGGCTCGGAGCTCAGCAAAGCCGCCCCCACCGCGCTGCCAGGTTGCGGCTCCCCCGGCGTTTGAGTCGGTCCTCAACCGTCTGTGCGCCCCCATCCTTCCCCTCTGTGTCCCCAGCCCCGTCTCCCGGCTGCGGAACCCCGCGTGACACACATTAACGAATAAAGCAGAGAGAAAGGCTGGCAGTGGGGGTGAGGAAGGGCGGCAGTCTGCAGCCAGGAAGACGCAGACGTGCCCAGAAGAGGCGAAGCCAAGAACCTGCACCAGCTGCAGATGGGCCACAGCCAGCAGCCGAGACCCGGGAGCGCCTGGGACCCGGGAGACCCGGGAGCGCCTGGAAGCAGAGCCAGAACATTCCCCGAGAGCAGCCCGGTCTGCGCTCTCTGCTCTCCCATCTGCCCCGCGTCCACGCGCATCTACGTGTGACGAGGAAGCCATTTCTGAGCTATGACAATGCACTCCTCTCTGCCGCGCAGCGGCTCAGAGTCGCCGTCACCTGCCCTGGCAGCAGACGAAGGAGCAGGAATGTGCCGAGAAGGAAGGACTTCTTGTTCAGCAACAGCAGCCAAAGCAAGATTTCTCAGGTGCACGCCCTGTGGGCCTAAAGTCCTCTTCCTTTACTGAGTGTGGTAGCATATCCCGCTATCGGGGACAGGAAAGAACAGATGGTCAAAGAGAAGACGACCTTTATCCACACACCCCTCCCACCGCCGCCCAAATCAGGGGCCCGGGGAGGTTCGTTTTATGTGTCCACCTGGCTAGCTGCACAGCCCAGTTACCTGACCAAACACTGGCCCGGCTGCCTGGAGGGATTCTGGAGACGGGACCAGCCTCTACAATGGCCAAGGAAAGGAGGTGGCCTTCGTGGGCACGGGCCTCATCCAATGACGCAAACACCTTAAAAGCAAAAAGACTGCTGCTGACCTTCCACAACCATCTGGGCCGATTCCTGACATAAATCTCTTTACGTCCCTACACACACGTCCAGGCGCCAGGGCAGCAGGCACTGGGCCGCAAAGGGCCCTAAGGGAGAGTTTCCTATTTCTGTTTTCTCGGCAGAGAACAGGAACCTGCTCAGACCAACACAGCAGAAGAGAGTGCTGTAGAGAAGCGGGGGCTGCATGGGGAGGACTTAGCAATCTGCCAGCAGCTGCCCCCGAGGGGCCACTCCATTCTCTGGGACTGGAACCCGGCACAGCCATCACGGTGGGCTAGTTTCTTCTCCCCCAACCACGGGGAAGCCCTGACGCCCGAAGGACAGGGCAGGAAGGCGAGTCTCAGAGCAAACGACGCCCAGGTGGGCAGCTCCTCGGCTCTGATTTAGGGACCCCCAATATAGCGGGCTCAGGGGCCGCTGGGGGCACAGGGCGGGGAGCCCCAGCAAAGCTGGGCAGGTCCAGCGCATGGGGGCTCTCCCTGGAACTGGCCGCCATCTCCAGAGCCTCTGCTGACTTTTGTATGGCCAGGGCCGCGAGGGGCCCAGAGCTGGCGGGAGCTGGGGGTGCCAGGCCCGGGGGCAGCATGCTCCTGCAGGCCGTCCCAGTACGCGCCGTCGGGGGGTGGGGACACCTGGGCCGCGGCCACCCTGACCCCCGCCTCCCACCACCCTGCTCCAGAAGCTGGGACTCCCCCACGGTCCCAAAGGTCCCCGGGGGTGCCCGGGTTCAAATCCACATTCAAATCCCAACCTCTGGCCCCCGCCCGTCGCGCGCCTGCACCTCCTCGGCGCCGAGTCTCCTTCGGTGTCCCGACGCGGCGGGGACGTCCGGGAGTGCGGGGCTGCGTCCGGGCAGGCCTAAGCCAAGCCTGGGTCTTCCCGCGTTTGTGCTCGGGCCGGCCTCACCAGGGCGCGGGGTGCGGGGCCGTGGCGGCGGCTGGGCGGCGGGTGCAGCCCTCGGTCTCTCCAGAAGGCAGCGGCGGCCTCAAGGCCTGAGTTAAAGGCCTGGCGGGAAGGTCTTCCCCAGGAAGACGCCGCCCAGAGAAGCCTGGAAATGAGGGGCTGGGGGTTCCGTGGGGCTCGGGGCCCTTCTTGGACCTGGAGTGCGCCCCGGGGCTGGCGCCTTCCCAGGAGCCTCAGCCTGAACTCGGCCGTGGGCTCCCCAGCGGAAAACCTCGCCCCAAGGACCCCGAAGCTGCGGTTCTCCAAGCGTGGCCCCCTGGCCGTGGCATCAGCATCGCCAGAGCTTGCTAGAAACACGGATTCTCACCCCCACGCCCGTCAGCCAGGCTGGACCTGAGGTCCAGGGTGCAGCCTGCAGGCCGCCAGCTGTGGCGAAGGGAGCCGTGCACGGCCTCCCACAGCCCGGCGCGGCCAGCGGGAAGGAGGGCCAGCCCACCCCGATCAGGGCCTTCCGGGCTCCCGCAGACGCCCGAGTCGAGGGACAGGCAGGACACGCACCGCTGGAGCCACTCCACAGCTGTGGAGGCCGAGCCCGGCTCCTTCAGGAGACAGCAGCAGCCAGGACAGGCCCAAGGGCTGGGCCCTGCCCCCGTCTTCCTGGTCCACCCTGTCAGTGAGCCCAGAGCCGCCCGGCCTCAGCACGCGCAGGAGGAAGGGGGGCTGCAAGTCTGGGTCAGGCTTCCCTTCCCCATCCTGGGCTGCCCAGTCGTCCAGATCCACATCCCACAGCAAGGGGGGTAGTGAGGTGGCCCCCAGGGCCTGGCTTCCGAGGGATGGGGTGCAAGGCCAGCCGGAGATGGGACAAGGTCTCAGGGGCACACAGGCAGCTGCCGCCCTGCGGGGAACCGGTCTTGCCTTAACATGGGGTCCCCTCCATGCTTGTTCTGCACACAGGAAACTGAGGACAGGGTTCAGGGGTGGGGCAGCATGGGGGAATGTTCTAGAAAGTAGTTTCCCTGAATCTAACGTTTTCCTTCAGAAGAGCTATTAAAGGCCTTGTGAAAACTGTTCTGTGGGATGGAGCCTGGGGTAGGTGGTTTTAAACCAAATCTTCACTCATGTTGAAAAGACCATTAATATTGTACGTTATAAAATAGCGCATGTGCCTTACATCACAGAAGGCAAAAGTAATTATCCACAGTCCGTTACTTGAAGGCTGCAAATATTTGGGACCTTTTCTTCGCAGTGTTCTTGCTTTCCCGTCCCGTGGCAGGCATGTTCCACGGAGCCGCAAGCACTCCACGAATCTCGTTCACGTGGCTGGTGATGGCTCACCTACTGCATTTCCCAGAGGTTAAGTGGTTCCAGGTGTTTCCAAGTTTTCATTAAATAATGCTGAAATGAGCATCTCTGTACAGAGAACGTTTTCTGCGATTAGATTTATGTCCTTGGAATAGAGTCCCAGAAGGGTAATTACCAGATCAAGAAACAGCCATTTGTAAGGTTCTTAATAAATAGTCTCAGATCTGCCTCTAGCAGCAACTTTCCCACCAAGGAGGTGTTTGAGAGCCACACGTTTCCACACGCTCGTCAGCGTTTAAGGGGATGATTCTTTTAAATACCAATAGGTGCAAAACGGTGTTTCCTTTTAAGTTCTACTTATATATATATTTTTTTAGATTCCTCACAAGGTGTAATAGTTTCCCATGTTTATTAAACATATCTCATCTTGTGACTCAACTGTTCATGATTTTTAAAAAGATTTGTATGAGCTTTGTGTAGTTTGTAGTCATTGACCTTTTGTTGGATACCTTCCCAGTGTGTGTGGTAATTTCAGTTTATTCAGGTTAGGGTTAGACTTTTTTTCTATTTCTATTTAGTCACATATATCAAGTTCTTCCTTTGTGATTTCCTGTTTCTATGATTTCTTTTTAACTTTTCATTATGGAAAATTTCAGAAATATACATAAGCAGGTAGAGAATAGAATGGAACCCCATACACCCATCTCCCAGCTTCAGCAGTTACCAACTGCTGACCAGTCTTGTTTCATGGACACCTCACCTGCTTGTGGCTCCCCCCTCCCCAACTGGATAATTATTTGAAGGAAATCCCAGTCATCACACATCCCAGTCACTGAAACAGCCGCCTCCTTTCCAGTTTAATTTTTCTGGTACCCCACCACCAAATACTGTATTACTTCTGTTACTTGTAACCCATTTTTAGCCCTACCATTACAGGAGAGATGAAAACCACATATTTCCACCATCTTTCAGAAAATGTTTATGGTTTTGTCTGATGTATTTAATCCATCTGGAACTTATTTTGATATATTATGTTATGGTGGTGTCCTCTAGGGAAACAGAACTGATAAGAGATACCTGTAAATAGTCTGAGATTTTATAAAAATTGTCTCACATGACTGTGGGGATGCACAAGTCCAAATTCCATCAGGCAGGCTGCGAGTCAGGGGCTCTGTGGAAGGTCCTTGATGAGTTCCCAGGAGATTGTCTGTCAGGAGTAGAGCTGTGAATTCTCTCTCTGAATGCTGAAATCACTTCTTTTAAGATCTTCAACTGATTAGACGAGACGTCACTCATTGCTGACGGCAATCTCCTCAGTTGATTGTGGATATAACCAGCCATCTATGCAATCAACTCACTGGTGATTAAAGTCCATGAAATGTCCTTGCGTTACAATTAGTCCAGTGCTTGCTTGACCAGACAACTGGACACCATGACCCGGCCGAGTTGACACGTCAGCCTAACCATCACAGGTGGTTTGGAGTGTGCACCCCAGAAAAACGTGTTCTTAAATGTAATCCATTCCTGTACGTGTGAATCCAGTGTAAGATGGACCTTTTGACGAGGTTTCTGCAGTTACGGCCCAACCCAGTCACGATGGGTCTTAGTCCTGTTACTGGAGTTCTTTATAAGAGGAATGAGATTCAGACAGCGAGAGAGAGAAAACAAGTAGCTGAAGGTCAATGGCGCCTGGAAGGGAAGGGAGAGGCCGCCATGTGCAATACCATGTGGCTGAACAACCAAGAGCCAAGGGTCCTCAGCAGCCACCCCCCACTGCCACAGTCTGCTGGGAGAAAGCATCGCCTTAAGGACATCTGGAGTTTTCTTAGCCTCTAAACCATGGGACCAAAAAGAAAAAAATCCCATTGTTTACGCCAACCATTGCATGGTATTTGTGTTAGCAGCCAGGCAACTAAAACACAATGATATAGAGTGAAGGAAAAAACACATGATCATCTCAATGGAAAAGGCATTTGACAAAATCCAGCATTCCTTCTTTATAAAAACACTTAGAAAACTAGGAATAGAAGGAAACTTCCTCAAACTGATAAAGGGGATATGTGAAATGCCCACAGCCAATACTGTGTGTTACTGGTGAAAGACTGAAAGCTTTCTGTCACCACTGTTATTCAACATTGGGCTGGAGTTCTAGCCAGAGCAATTTGGCTATGAAAAAGAAATAAAAAGTATTCAAATTGGAAGGAAGAAGTAAAACTTTCATTGTTTGCAGATGACATTGGAAATCTTGAAAAATAAATTCAGCAAAGTGGCAGGGTACAAGTTCAACATGCAAAGTCAGTGGTGTTTCTATACACTAGTAATGAGCATTTGAAAAGGAAATCAAGAAAAATAATTCCATTTACAATAGCAACTAAAAGAATCAAATAGCTAGGAAAAAATTCAACCAAGGATGTAAAGGACTATACACAGAAAACTAGAAAACTTTACTGAAAGAAATTAAGGAAGACCTAAATAAATGGAAGGATATTCTGTGTGCATGGATTGGAAGACTAACTATTGTTAAGATATCAGTTCTACCCAAATTGATGTACAGATTCACTGTACTCTCCATCAAAATTCCAACAGCCTTCTTTGCAGAAATGGAAAAGGCAATTGTAAAATTCATAAGAGTCAGTGGTCCCAAATAACCAAAACCATGTGGGAAAAGAAGAAAAAAGTTGGAGGACTCACACTTCTTGATTTTAAAACTTATTACAAACCTACAGTAACCAAAAGTACATGGTACTGGCACAAGGACAGACATACAGACCAGTGGAATAGAATTGAGGATTCAGAAATAGACCCTCATATCTATGGCCAATTGATTTTTGACAAGACTGCCAAGTCCACTCAATGAGGAAAGAATAGTCTCTTCAAAAAATGGTGCTGGGAAACTGGATACTGGCATACAAAGGAAAGAAAGTGGAACCCTAATCCACACTATAATAAAAAATGAGTTCAAAATGGATCAAAGGCCTAAATATACATATAAAAATTATAAAACTTCTAGAAGACAACATAGGGAACATCTTTAGGGTCTTGTATCAGGCAATGGATTCTTAGACTTTATACCAAAAGCATGATCAACAAAGAAAAAATAAATCAGTGGGACTTCATCAAAATTAAACACTTTTGTGCATCAAAGGACATAATCAAGAAAGTAAAAAGACAACCTACAGAAAGGGAGAATATTTGGAAGCCACGTGTCTGATATGACCCTATATATTTGGAAAACCGTGTGTCTGATAAGGGTTTAATATCCAGAATAAATAAAGAATGCCTACAACTCAACAAAAGAGAAACAACCCAATTACAAAATGGACAATGGACTCAGACAGACATTTCTCCAAAGAAGATATACAAATGGCCAAAGAGCACATGAAAGACGCTCAACGTTATTAGCCATTAGGAAAATGCAAATCAAAACCATAATGAGATACTATTTTATACCCACTAGAATGTCTACTATTTTAAAAAGTGGAAATGTGGAGAAATAAGAACACTTGTTCATTTTTTATGGGAATGCAAAAAGATATAGCTACTGTGGAAAACAGTTTGGCTGTTCCTCAAAAAGTTAAGTATAGAATTACCATATGACCCTGCAATCCCACTTCTAGGTAATTACCCCCAAAACTGAAAACGGGCACTAGAACAGGCCTTTGCACACCAGTGTTAAAAGTGACATTATTCATACTTGCCAAAAGGTGGAAGCAACTCTCAAGTGTCCATCAATAGATGAAAGTTAAATAAAATGTGGTATATACATTCAATGGAGTACTATTCAGCCATAAAAAGGAATAAAGTTCTGATACACGTGACAACACGGGTGAACCTGGAGGACATTATGTTGAGTGAAACAAGTCAGACACAAAAGGAGAAATATTAGCTGCCTGAAATAGCTCAGCTGGGATAGCATTAGACTGCAAAGGACAAATACTGTATGATCTCACTTACATGAAATAACTAGAATACACACATGCAGAGAGTCAGAAATTAAAATGCAGGTTACCAGGGCTTGGGGTTGGGGGTAGGAAATGGGGAGTTAATGCTTAATAGATACAGTTTCTGTTTGGGGAGTTGAGAAGTTTTGGTAATGGGTGGTGGTGAGTGAATTTATCACTGCTGAGTAGTCCACTTGAAAGTGATCAAATGATTACTCCTAGGCTGTATATATGTTACTAGAAAAAAAATAAAACACGCAGAAAAGAACCATAGTAGTGCACAATACAAAGAGTGAAGCCCAGTGTCAACAGTGGACCATAGTGAAGACTATGCGGCAGCAATTAAGTGCCACGCAAATGCCGAATGTCTATAAAAGGGAAAACTGTTGGGGTGGGGCTGTTACGTGGAACTCTACTTTCTGCATTTGTTTTTCTGTAAACCTACAGCAGCTCTAATAACTTTAAAAAAAAACGCATATGAAATAAATCGTTTCTCTCCCAGTTGGCGCCTGCTCCCCTGCAGGGCCGCCGAGCCCCTGTGGCCCTTGCGCAGGAACCCTTGCTGGCCGGCTCCTACCTTCCTTTCTCACAGTGTGGCTGCTGTGACCGTCTGTGACTGGGGGCACGGCCCGGCCCAGCCCATCTGAGCTTGGTGGCGGCTCAGTGAGTCCCTAGGTAAATGAAGGCGGTAGAGCTGGGTCTTCTGGCAGTGTCCTGGCTGATTAGAGGTAAGTGGACCTGTCAGCAGCTCTTCTCCCAGAACTGCTGCCTGCCCCACTGCAGGGAGGAGTGGGGGAGAGGGGAGCGGGTGCAGGAGGAGGAATGGCTGGGGGGGCATTGGTGGGGAGGTGCAGGAAGGATGGAGGGAAGGAGCAGGGAGAGAGGAAGGACAGGAGGAGCGAGGGAGGGGGCTCCTGTGGCGTGGCCCTGGCAGGAGCCCTGGGAGCCTAGGCTAATCTGCTGACCTGAGCCCAGCCCCTGTTCCCGCCCGGGCCCACCCACCCGCTCAGAGGGGCTCCCGAGTTCCCGGAGCCCTGGGATCCTGGGAAACAGTGCAGCTTGGGGACGCCCACCCTTCCTGCTGAGGAACCGGTCTCCGGGCAGAGACCCGCCTTCCGGCGCCCACAGACCATGAACGCCCTGGTCTGCCACGACGAGGCCGGCCCAGACCTGGGCCCCGACCCTCCACCCCGCACGCGGCAAGCTGAGCCGCTGTCCCCACTGACCCGCAGGAACAAGCGCAGAGAGGGGCTGCCCCTTCCTCCAGACGCATCCCAGGGAACCCGGGGCTCCCCAGAGGGCTCCCCCCACCCCGTGAGGGCCTGGGGGCCTCCCTGCTGCCAGCGCCCCCTGCCCCACAACCCTGCGAATAAAGTCTCTGCTCGCCCAGACTGGATTTGCTTTTGGCTTGACAGTTTCCTTGGTGGAGGGAGGGGGTGGGGCGAGGCCTGACTTCCCCCTTCATCACTCTCCCCCCACCGAGGCCTCAAGGGCAAGAAATGGGGATGGGGTCTTGGGCGCAAGGCCAGAAGGCTGCCCACCCCCAAACACCTGAGCCCCGCTCGTGCCCACGTCCCAGAGCCGCCCCCACCGCTGCTCACGCTCACCCCACCCGGGCTGCCCACTGGAGTCCGCCCCCACGCCCCCTTCCCCACCCCCTCCACAAGCCCCCACAGCCCCAGCCCCAGCCCCAGCCCCAGGGGGCAGTGGTCAGCCCGTGGCAGCCCCATCGGTGCCAGGGGAGGGCATGTCTGCAGAGGGACCCCGGCTGGGTGGCCTCCCGCAGCCCCCAGGCCCCTCCCCTCCTCCTGCCCACCCGTCAACTCCCAGGGGACACTCCTCTGGACCCCTCAGCCCTTTAGGGCCCCTATCCTCTGCCTCAGGAAACCCGCAGTTCTCCCCGTCTCAGCCCGTGAGGGTGGGCCAGCGACTCCACTGCCAGGAAAGTGGCAGGAGCTGAGAGCGTGTGGCCCGGGGTTTAGCGGGAAACGGGAGCCCGCCATTTCCCAGGCATGCGGGGAAGCCAGCCTTGGAGACGGCCGGCCGGGGAGGAGCGGCCACCTGCCCACTGCCTCTTTTACAAACGAGGAGACTGAGGCCCAGCGAGGCCCAGGGCTGCTCAGAGCCTCTGGGCTGGGGAACCGCAGCCTCAGGTTCTAGTCAACTCACCTTCGCAGCAAGGGATCCCAGAAGCTTTAGCCTGGGAAGGAGGAGCCTGAGAGGAAATGAAAACGGAGGTTCCTAAGGGAGAGTTTTTGTGGGAGGAATGGCAGGCTTCACTCTGTGCGGCCAGAGGCCCCGAGGGCTGCAGGCCCTCACACAGCTGCCCCAACCTGGCCTCACCTGCCTGCACCTGGCCTCACCTGAGTGCCGGCTGGGGCTCCACACACAAGCTCCTGAGTGGATGACGGAGCCCCACCTGGGCCCCGTGGGCAAAGACGCAAAATCTCCAGCTGGGCTTGTCCAGCGATGAAATGAACTCCATGTGGTGGAGACCCCTGTCCCCACAGGGCTTCAGGCAGAGGCTGGACCCCCACCTCCCAGGGCTGGAGTTGAGGGGCGTCTAGCTCTAACGGGAGCTGGGGGGGCCAACTCCAGGAGGCGCGGTTTTCCTGATGTTTACATAAGGAGGGGAGGGGCTGGGCTGGGAGAGAAGGGAAGTCCTTGTTCGCCCACTGTCCCCTTGACGGCTGGACCCCCACCTGGTGCCTCCTCTCATCCTGGGGGCCCCCCCACCTCAAGCTCTCCCTGGGGAGCCGCAGAGCAGAGCTGGCTCTGCAGAGTCCCTGCTCGGTCCAGCCAGGTCCCAGGCCAAGCCTGTGGGACCCTGTGGGAGGTGGACGGGCTGGGCATATGGGGTGCGGCAGCCGAGGCACCCAGATGGGCCAAGGTCTCCTCGGGCCTCCTGCTGCTCCTTGGGGTCTGGGCCTGGCTCAGGAGCCCCTGGACGCTGCAGCCTGACCCTCTGGCTCTGCCTGCCAGGGACAAGACTGTCCCCACGCTGAGAGGTGGGCCCCAGCTAAAGCAAGCCCCGTCCTGCAGGAAACTGGGTGGGGTTCTCAGCCGGGGGTTCGGACCCCCAGGGGACTCTGGGCAACGTCTGGAGACATTGGTGATGGTCACAGCTGGAGGTGCTGCTGGCAGCCAGTGGGCAGAGTCCAAGGAGGCTGCCCCAACCCCCAGTGCCAGGATGGCCCCACAGGGACTCCGGCGGCCCCTGGGCCTCAGCAAGGCCCCTGCTCGGGGACTGGGTGGGCAGGGTCAGGACTTCCATCCTGCTGGTGGACTCGGTGGGCTGGCCGGGCTTCCGTCCTGCTCTGGCAGCACCCCGTGCTCACAATGCCAAGTGCCGGCTTGGGAATAAGGAAAGAGCAATTCAAAAGGAGGGACCCTCGGATCAGAACTTCCCCACTGGACAAGCCCCTGCTCCTGGGGGCCTTGTTGGTGGGAAGCACTCGCCGCAGGGGATGGGCCTGCGGTGGTCCTTGTCGCCGCAGTGGCTCCTGCATCCTGCTGTCTCCAGGTTCGGGGCTTTCCGGATCTGCGTCCAGATGTCCCTCCTCATGGGTTCACAGGTCGTCCTGGCTGGCGACCCCCCACTCCACTTTGGACCTGTTGTAACCAGCATATCCACAAAGACCCAGTTTCTAAATCGGGTCCCACTCACGGGTCTGGGGTTAGGAGGGGGACGTGTCCTTTATGAAAGTATACCCGTCAAGGTCGGGGGGAGCTTGCTTTCCTTCGACACTTTGCTGGCCTGATGCAGAGCCTGCAAGCTATCAGGCCACGTGGGCCTCCATCTGAGCTGCTGCCTGGGGTAGACATGTGTCCCCCACGCCACGTTTCCAGGTTTCGTTGCTGATTACAGGTGGCTGTGCTGAAACGCTGAGTCTCTGAGGGCACTTTATTAATGACTCCGTTTTCCTGTTAGTCATGCGCCCCAACAGCCCATCAGGGATCAAGCTGACTTCAAAGAGCAGCAGAATCGATGCTGATATTAAGAATATGTCTGGGAAATAGAATACCCCAAAACGTCACCCAAAAGGTTTAAGTGGGACAACTTTCTGGGTCTTTACAATTTGTAATATTTTGTTTCACTAGAACTGGATTTAAAAGGCACTAAATATTGAAATTTTAACACAATGAATTGTAGACCCAAGTTTACGTTTTCAGACACTAAGTTGTCAGATAAAGCACTTTTATGTAGCATAAGAAATAGAGAATTTTGTACCCATTTTAGTGTTTGTGCATAAATCCAAACACTTCTGTGAATTAAAATGCTACCCTTTGACTATGTTTTCCAAATTGGAAGCTGTACTATCATCAGAGAACTAGAATATGTTGTTATTTTAAAATTCAAACCAAGAAAAATGGTCCAGTTTCCCAAGTGTTTATTCATAGTAATATTAAGTGCATTTAAAATAAAAAATTGGGGGACGGATGTGGCTCGGGTGGTTGGGCATCCGTCTCCCATATGGGTTCGATCCCTGGGACCTCCTGGTAAAAAAAAAAAAAAAAAAAAAAAATTCAAGTCACGTGGGCCACCAGGCCCAGTGCACATGTGAGCTGCCAGGCCCTGTGAGCCACACAGCAAGATGATGATGTAACAGGAGAGAGTCACAAGGGAGAGCCAAGACGAGACACACCGAAAATCCAGGAACTAAGGTGATGCAGGCAGTAGGACACCTCTCTCCCACATCGGAGGCTCCGAAGATCAAATCCCAGTGAAGACAGGAGGAGAAGGATGAGAAGAGAGGGCAGGAAGCAGACACAGAGAATTGCCCAGCAAATGGACACAGAAACAGCAAAAAACGGGGGCGGGGTGGGGGGCGGTGGTTAAAATGGATAAAAGTAAATAAATCCTTTAAAATAAAATTAAAAAGAAAAATGACTTGCATGTGTTTATTTAAACCATATGATATTACCACTCTTTGATTCTTAGTTACAAAAATCTAGTTTCAGTGGGATGCTGAACAGAAAGGCTTTTCAATTTCTGACTGTGACCTTTAAGTGTTTTCCTAAAAGGTGATGCTTGGACTGAGGAACCTGGTAACTACTGCTGACCTATTGTCCATGTAAAGAATTTAAATACCTAGTTTGTGAAGGAGGAGTGGTGAGAAAACATCACCATCTTCCAAGCCCTGATGAAATCAGGGGTCTGGGGGTGGCAGCAGGCGGAGGCAGAGAGCACCCCAGCTGGGGGTGCGGTCGGCCTCTCGGGACTTCAAGGAGGTGGGAGCTTTTTGTGGCTGGCAGAGCAGACTGTGTCCTCAGAGGCGCCCCTTTCCCGCACGTGGGAGCCGCCGGCAGGTGGGCCTTGGGGTCAGGTCGCTGCCGCCAGGGGCCTTGCCTGGATGGGCCCTGGCCCTTTCTCAGGAGTCCCTTATAAACGGAGAACTAAAAAGCCACAAGCACACGGGAGAAGCGGCGGAGACAGAGAAACCCCGAGAGGCTGAGAGTGGGGTCCTGGGGGCCGGGACCGGGGTCAGCGGCTCACAGGGTATGGAGAGAGGCCCCCGAGAGGCTGAGGGAGAGGGCAGCGGCCCAGCACCGAGCCCTGCCGTGCGCCCGTCGCCACGGCTGCGCTCGGGGAGAACGTGGGCTTGGAAGGCGGGCGGCCCTGTGTCTTGCCAGGAGCCCAGGGTCGCTGGGTTATGCCAGCTGAAGGCATAACCCAAACATGGGACAGCTGCACGCTCGCCCTAGTGCTAGATGTTCTTGTTCAAGTTTTCTTCTCCTTTCAACCTGTTCTAGAGATGAGAACCCCTGTTAGAATAAGATCCTTTCATTTTGGGTAAACTGATCAACAGCCTCGTGAATATCAACTTTCAGCATAGAAAGGCTCTGCTTACATTCTGGTCTCTCATCTCTTCACATTCCCTGCATCACTCAGCTACTGCTGCAATGATGCTGCATAACAAATCACCCCCAAACCTTGGAACTCCTAGCATTTCTTCTTACACTCACAGGCTTGTTCGTTGATGGGCAGCCCTGCTTCGGGCTGTCTGGAGGTCAGCTGGGATGGCCCCAATGGGGCCATGCAAGGAGGCAGTGGCCACCCAGGTTCCCTGGGAAGTAGACTTGGAGGTGGGGTTTGCAAGACGCTCGTTAGAGTGTCCTGGGGAGTGACAGCTTGTAGGAGGCAGAGGAAGAAAACAGGGCTCAGCAGAGGGAGAAGCTGTGCAGCAGGCCCGGCAATAGCCTCAGACCCCCGCACGGAGAGTTCTGGAGCTATGCTGGTCCTGGGGGTCACCGGCTGTGGGCGTCTGGGAAGGTGTGCAGCCTTAGGCGAGACACCGCTGCCGCTGACACTGCGCTGAAGGCGCTGAGAGCTGAGCCTTGAATTTCAGGCCCACCCCAGACCACCCTTGGGCCTCCTGGATCCCTTGTTCTAAGTGCTGGAAAATATAGACTCTGGTGCCTGCTAGAGACTTGAACCCAAAACCCTGGGTCCAAGGCCTCGCGCTCTGTCCACTGAGCCAGCAGGAGATGAGTGGGGACGTTTCCTTGGGAAGGAACCACAGCATATCCGGGCAGTTGTGTTAGATGTGGAAGGGTCAGCCCACCAGCGTCTGGGCCCACCAGGTCCTTCAGGGCAGGCAAGTGGCTTCCTCTGGGCGGCCCACAGTGTCCTCACTAAGTGGGGGTCCAACAGATGGCCGAGGGGGGGGCCAGGAGCAGAGACCCAAGGGTGGGCTCTGCACAGCCAGGCAGGACACTGGGGCGTGGGGAGGCAGAGCCCTGAATGCCGTGGACGACTCCTGCCCACCCAGCGCTCCCCCACTTCCCTGGATGCTGCTGGAAACACAGCTCTGTGGCCTGAGCCCAGGACCCGGGACTCTTCCTCCTGGGGGGAGCCAGTGTCTCAGCCACACAACGGGGTAGCCAAAGGGGCGTGCAGAGGGAAGCCCCGCGCCCCTGCGCTGTTTCAACTTCTTCAGAGCATGAGACCCACCCCCAGCCCCCGCTCGCACCCTGGTGGTGGCCTCTGAGTGTCCCCACAGGCTGGGGGACAGGAGCTGAGCAGTGAGGGGACGGACCCTGGCAGTGCTGCGCCTGGGGCGGCGGGTGCTCGGGGAGGCAGGGACACCCCAGGCCTGTGTGTGGGCAACCCCAAGCTCTCCTGAGAGGTCATGCTGGGGCCGACCGTCCCCTTGCAAGTGACAGGCACGTGGAGGTGCCAGTTGCTGCCGCCGTCTGGTGGCGCATGAGCTTTAGGCCCCCGTGCAATCCTACAGATGGGTGCACGGAGGCCCCTGCAGCCGACGGGCGGCCCAGAGTGCCCCCCCCCCAGCCGTGGCCTGCTGAAGGGCAGAGGGGCGCGATGTCGAGCATCTGGGGAGAAAACGCCAGGATGGAGCTACTGGACATTTAAAACGAGCATGTGGGAAGTGGCTGTGGCTCAATCAGTGGGGCTCCCGTTTGCCATGTGGGAGGCCCCGGGTTCGGTTCCCGGGGCCTCCTGGTGGGGGCGGGCCCGCCCGCATAGCGTGGTTAGCTGACCCAGCGAGCACAAACAGCAAGGGGGGGATAAATGAATAAATAAATAAAATCTTTAAAAAAAAATAAATAAAATAAACGAGCATGTTCCGTGGGACTTGCTTGTCCCACAAAAGGTGCTGGGGCCACCCCTCTTGGTTCAAGGCTCTCAGATGTGGAAGCTGGGGGGCCTCGCAGAGCGGGGGGCCCAGCACGGGGAGCAGTGAGGCTGAGCGGGGGGCCAGCCCGGCTGTTTGTGTGCACCCCGACAGCCAGGCCTGCCACGCGGCACAGGACACTGGGCTCAGAGCACAGGCGGGAGAGAAGGCGGTGCTCAGGTGTCAAGGAGACCAGCCTGAGAGAGAAACAGGGATGGGAAAAACAAAAGCAAGCCTGCAACCCCCCCGGGCCGAGGAGGAGCCCTCGGGAGCTCCGGGCACCCGAGGAAAACCGTTCAAGAAGAACCCGGTGGTGCCTGCTAGTGTGGACTCTGACAGCGCGAGAAGGCTGAAGCCTTGGGAGACGCTCGTTTCAACCCTTGGACACATACCAAACCTGTGCATTTGTAAGTTTGTCGAAGCAGGGCCTCCACGATGGAGCACACACAACCAAAACGAAACAAACAAAACCAGCTCGATTTCTTTTTCGTTCAATAGGAGACTTTTAATCAATGTCAGAGACAAAGTGAGGCCGAGCTAAGAACTAGCTCGGCTTCATTACAATGAAGAAATGGTTTCCTTTCAATGCCAAGTAGAAGTTTAAACCACAGTGATCGCACAGTACACGACTGCTCAGTTGAAAGTGGAGTCTTAGCCATACGTCATCTAAAAGTAATTAAAAAGTCAACACAGCTGGGCTGAGAAGGGTCTCTCTGGGGTCGAGTCCGCTTCCCAGGCAGGAGGGGCTACCGCGTGGCTGGTGCCAAGCTCGCCTTGCCCTGTGAAAGGAAATAAAAGGAAACAGAAGAGAACAGAAGAGAACAGAATCCTCCGAATCATCCGAAGAGAGACAGGCAGTTCACGCTGAATTCTGCGTAGTTTCCCTAAAACACTGTTTCCACATAAATACAATAAACTCTATTATTGGTATGTCACAAGTGCTAATAAACTTTTTTTTTTAATATGACAAATGTTTAAGTAGTCCTTTTTATTTTTCTTACAATAAAAAGTACAATTTCTTAAGAATAAGTTCAATAAGATGCAAACTTCCCCCCCACTCTCCTTCAAGGTTTTTTGTTTTGTTTTACAGAAAACTTCCATCTTTCATATCTGCAAAAAGTCATGAGAGGGGAAAAGAAAAGGCATTTTTTTTTTCCTTCCCCAAAGCTGCCAAGTGTGGCGTGCAAAATCTGTATACAATATAAAGACATGCCGACCGTACGCCCATGCAACCTCCAGGTGTAGGAAACTTAAAAAAATATATTCCTATATGTTTATATATATATTTATAGATATGTCAATGCCCATAAAACACGCGGGCCCAAAAGTCTACAAAAAGAAGAATGGAATGAGTACATGACTGTGACCAATAAAAAAGGAATGTTCTGGTCAAAAATAAAACAACAATGAACTCCATCATTACTCCTGCAAAAAAATCAGACTTGCTTTTAAGTCAGACCAGATTAAAACGGTCCTTCTTCTCAAAACAGATTTTTGTAAAAAGTAAAGAAAAACTGAAACACGTCGACAAAAAGTGGCCCTTGCAGGGCAGGGCCACGGGCGGCCGGGGAGGGGCCCTGGGGATGGGCCGCCCGCCCCAGCCCAGGGCAGGGTACCACCCCCTTGGTGAGCTGGGCTGGGAGCAGGGGGCCGCCTGCCTGCTGGTGGGCGTGGGCCTGTCGTGGCACAGCTGGGAAACCACGGGGGCAGAGTCCCCTCACAGGGACGTAAAGTGCTCACTTGCCGACTCCCTGGCCGGTGCCCTGAAGGCCTTTGCAAAGGAAGAAAAAGGCTAAAGGTCCCTGGCCGCAGAGGGGGCCCGTGGGAAGGAGCGAGGGAGACCTCGGGATCAGCCTTGCAGCGCCAGCCGTGGAGAAGGACCAAGGGGCTCCTAGAAGACAGCAAAGGCTGAGGTGACGTGCGGCACACCCCGAGAGGCTGGCATGGGCCGACAGGAAACGCACGCTCCCAGCCAGGCCTGTGCGGGTGGCCGTGGTTTGAGGAACCCCGACACAACTCCTCGCGCTGCCGTCTGGTCCGCCGAGCGGCCCACGTGCCCCGGCAGCTGTCCAGTGCCCACGAGCCCCTCTGGCAGTCAGAGGCAGGCGGCAGAGGGCCCGGGGCCTGCAGGGACGGCTGAGGAGGCCAGCAGGCCGTGCCGCACGAGGCTCCGGGGCACAGGGCTGGAGGAGAGGCACGCGTGCTCCTGGCCGCTGCCCCGCTCTCAGCCTGCGCCCTACAGCACCTGCTGGTGGGCACCCCTGTGGTCGGGAGTCGAGCCGAGCGCGAGTCGCTCTCGGGAGCTAGCCTGTAAAAGCTGCCGACCCAGAAGCTCTGCTTGGGCTCCCTCCCGGAAATGTCCTTCCTCAAGCCTGAACGCAACACTCCGTGGAAGGAAGCTACATAGCCAGTGGAAAGGGCGCTGCCAGTGACTGTCAAGGGAGGAAAAGGGCACAGACCGCTCTCGCCGGGCTCTTCCGTCCTGCCAGGCCTCTGTGGCTGCAGGCTCGGCGCGGGCGCTGCTGAGCGGCTGCGGGAGAACGGCCCGGAATGGGTGGCGAGCCTCGCCCTGGGTCTGCGCGCTGCTGCTGTGCTGGAAAGGTCTTTGGAAAACTGAAGTTAAAATTCAGTCCTGACTCGTGGTCAGGGACGTTGAAACGTGGGCCCTGGGGAGTCCATGGGCCAGGCGCGACCCTGACCCTGCCGCGCAGGAGGTCAGACGCCACCGGGCATGCAAGTGCCACAAGCGTGTCAGGAGAGCGCCTGTGCACAGCGGCAGGGCAGAGCTCGGGGAAGGGGCGATCGCGGGATCAGCGCACAAAGCCCCTGGGCCCTCCTCTCAGGCCATCTGCACTTTCTGGAAATAAATTGGAGGCAACCGCTCTGGACAACCCCAGAAAGCTGCTCACGGACAAAAACAAAACCAAAATAATAAAAAAAAACACCTTTGAAAGTTAAAAAAAAAAAAAAAAATTGTACAAGCAAGAATTTAGAAAAGAAAAAAGGTTTAGACGTCATGACCATCCAGAAAACTGCTGAATGGTGAGGAAAAACGTAAAACCCGCAAAACAAGGCTTATTCAGGATCTTTGTGCGAAAAAATTCATACAAAAATCAACAGCAAATTTATATTCTTTGCTATAAAAACTCATTAGGTACATATGTGCATGGAGGTTTGGAAGGCGAAAAGGGCTCCATTAGAAAATCATTAAAATTAAAGTCGAAACTTTCCGGGTAGTTGCCCAGTGGTGAATACGTTGGCGATCTGAAAACGATCCATTCAAGAGTTCACAAATCCATGAGTTTCAAACTAGATTCCTTTCCATAAGCACCTTTATAGTCTAACTCACAAGTGGGTCATTCTCCAGGGACCTTCACAATCTGCATTTATTCCATATATATATATATATATATATATATACTTTTTCTAGAAATGCATTATAAATATTTTATCAAGATTTCATAAGAATCGAGTTTCTTAGCTGGGAATACATTGGAGTATATATTATACGTATAGATATCTCTTCATACCTAGAATTGAAGCAATACTTCATGCTATTTGCTTTTAATAAAAAGCATTCGGATCGTGGCACTGCAAGGGTGCCTCGGACATGCTTTACGACCAAATGGAGACGCTCAATTGTTCTATGATGTATGAGAAAAGAACACTTTGGATTCGTTTAAAATTTGTTGGACTTCAAAACCCCCAACAGTATTTGCCACTTTTTTGGCAACTACCTCCATTTTTCTTAAACAGCAATAAAGCAAACGAGGACAGGCGAGCCGCGGCCCTTTCTGGGGCGTCTGGCTGCCGCCTGCTTTCAGGAGGCCGCGCCAGCACCGCGGCAGGCGCCCACTCGCCGGGGACGCTTCTCGACTTGACCAGCCAGAGGCAACAGTCCACCGGTTCCTGCTGTTTATTTTTTCTTAAGGCATTGTTCCTCAGACTTCAGAAAACCCAGCCATGAAAATCCATCAGAGCAATAAAAAAAAGGCACAAACTCGCATCTTCCGATGGCTTTGAGAAACTAAAGCCAGCCCCTCGGGCTCCCGCTTCGGGTTCTGTCCCGTTGGTTTTTCAAAGGTCCGTCCACTCTGTGTCCGCCAGCTGCAGACCCGCCGCCGCACGCCGCTGTGGTTTGCAGAGGCAGGCCAGAGCCAGAGAGAACTGTCTCTTTAAAAAAAATAAGCTACAAGATGAGCTGAGTGGTTTGCACAGAGATTGTGGAATTGTGGGTGATGATCAAACTTTAAGCACCAGTTTTATCAAGTTTGTTTTGTATTATTAGATCTTTGATTTTCGTCTCCTTTTCCTCGTGTCAGCTGAGTTGGGCGACTCTGCCACGAGCTGCCCAGCTTCGCTCTTTCGACGCTCTGCCACTTGGGAGCCGAGCGCTCGGCCCCCGCGTCTGTGTCCGCCGGCCGCGGCGTCTGCACGTGTCCTGTGCACTGCTGCCATGCCTCGGTGTGCACGGGCGCCTCAGCACCTTGGGGCTGGAGGCAAAGACGCTCCCACGTGCTGTCACCTGGCTGTGCCTCGTGTCCTCAGAGAACACCTCACAGGACGCAGGAGCAACGCAGGAAGTTCCTCGGCTGAGCTTCAAGACAGAGACGAACAAACAAGAGAACAGCGGCTCCCGGAGGAGGGCTACAGGGGCGGCTCCTCTTCCATTGGCTCCTCGTCTGGCCTGTGGGTCGGCCCGCAGCAGGAGGGGATCCCGGGAGGGACCGGGCGCCGCAGAGGGGAGGGAGACAGAGCGAGCAGGGTTAGAGGAAGACCACGGGCTAGGGTCCGCGCCTTCCCCGGGACGCTGCCACCCCCCGCCCCCACCCTAACAGGTCAGCCTGACCAGGGCCGTCAGGGCAGGAGGAAAGGTCCCTTGCCACTGGGCAGGGCGGCCGTCCAGCCTCGGGCGCCAGTGGAGAGGCCAGAGGCCCATGGAAAGGACCTCCTGGGGGAGGGCGCGGGGCCCGGCACGGGGGCCCCCAGCTGCGGAGGGAGGGGAGCAGCGCTCACCTCTTCTCGGCGGGCTTGACGCCGACTGACAGCGACGCCATGGCGGTGACCGTCTCGGCCTCCTCGTTCTCGCACTTCTGAGCCTCGACCAGAGAGTAGCCCGCCGTGGAGGCCGAGCGCTGCAGGGAGCGCCAGTACTTGCCTGGGGGAGGGGGAGCGTGCTCAGCCACCTGGGGCCCCACAGGCCGCCCGGACACACGGCTGCGCCCGGCCTTGGCCAGAAGGCGCCCCGAGCACGGCCTGTGCGCTGTGAGGGGCCGGCGTTGCACAGCTGCACTCCCGAGGACCCAGCTTCACTGAAGACGTTTCCGCGCGGCAGGCAGAACCAAGGCCTGCAGGCAGAGGTGCCTCGGCGGGGAACCCGAGGCCTAGCGGAACACTGGGGAGACCCCCGGATCATCAGGTCAGACGTGGGCAGCGTGCAGGGCGGGCCAGCACGCAGCACGGGCAACCTCCTCGGCACCCAGGGGCTCCTCGCTAGGGGCACTGGGGAAAGGGTGCCGGGCCGAGGGCAGAGCCCGAGGGCCCCTTGCATGGGCTTGTGTAGCGGTCTGGGCGCGCTGTGCTCCGGCGCGGCTCACCTGAGGCGGCCGGGCCCCTGGGCCTGTGGGCAGGGTGTAGGGCCTGGACCTCCACACGGTGTCCCAAGGTAGGCCTGTCTCTGGCCCCCGCCCCGTGCCCTGGTGGCCACCTGGACCCCGCTCTGAGCTGCTCCTCTCCAGCCCGAGGGGCTCCCCGGGAGCCCCTCACCCCGCGCCACCAGGGCCTGCTCCTTCCGGCCACCTCGGAGCCTCAACCTCACTGACCGTTTCCTTGAGAATTATTTGCATACAAGGTAGAGGCGGCCTGAGAATGGATGGGGCAAAAATCAAACCCAGTGGGCAAAACGAGGGGGCACCAGGTAGCTGTGTGTCCAAGGGGGCTTTGTGCTAATGGAAATCTCTCCAGGGCGCCCATCACAAAGGGAAGACAGCTGAGAGGGCTGCGCACAGGAGGCCCGCCCGACTGCACCGGCATCCTGGAGCCCCCGGCCACTGGGGCCCAAGGTGCCCTTTCCCACTGCTGGGGCGTGCCGGCCAGGCTGGCCGTCCTCCCCGGGTTTTGGTGTCTGTCCCGGGTGCTGAGGGAATGCTGGTAAATCTCCAGCGCTCCAGACACGTCCAGGGCTGTGCCGGTGATGAGCACTGGAGGTGAGGGCGAGAGGCGCCCCGAGGGGCTGCCAGCGCCCTGCATCTCCCTCTGCGTTTGGGGTGCTCTGTGCTTACAGGGGCAGGACAGTGTTCCTTTGTCAGGGCTTCACAGGGCCCTGATGAGGTGGGGCTGCAGGGTCCCGGGCAAGGACACGGCCCCAGGACGTGGGCAGACAGCCAAGCCCCAGCCCATGGGATGTGGGGCACCCGGCACGGGACGCCAGCCCTGCTCTGTCAGCCCCCACGTGCTGGTTCACAGCAAGGGCCTGGCCTGCACGGGGGGGAGCACGCAGCGGGGCCGTGAGGAAGGCACCTGAGGGGCTGGAGGGGGAAGGCCCTGCAACCCCAGAGGGGGTTCCCTGCTCAGCCCATGGTCCAGGGACTTACTGTGGATTTCAATGACTTTTTCCATGGACCGGACAGCGTTGGCATTTGGTCTCTGCTGTAAAACCTTCTCTGGGAGAGGATCAAGCTGGAAAAGAAACAGAAGATAAAGGAAGTCAGTATAACCCCACGTGTGTTAACACGGGGATGTCACAGACCTGCTGCTTTTTGAGTGTATTTTGCTGAGTGCTCTTGCTAAAAGAGAAGTGAAAATCATACAAAAAATCCCACCTCTATGTCAGTCTATAGACCAAAATTTGCTCAAAATGGATCAAGGACCTAAACCTAAGAGTTAAAACCATACAACTCTTAGAAGAAAATAGGGGAAAACCTTCACACCTTGGACTTGGCAGAGAATTCTTAGATATGACACCAAAGCAGGAGCCACAAAAAAACAGGTAAACTGGACCTCATCAAAACGAACAACTTTCGAGCATCCGAGGACATTGTCATGAGAGTAAAAAGACAACTTGCAAAAGGCAGCCAAGCCGTACAACAGAGCACCCAGGCCCAGACAGGAAGGAGGTTCTGGTCTCTGCGGCGACGGGAACGGACCCTCAAGACGTCACGCTGAGTGAAATAAGCTGGCGTCGAAGGACATATACTGCATGATCTCACTCATACAAAACACCTTAGGCTGATGACAAAAGACATGGTGGGGACTTAAGAGGAAGCTGCAAGTCAAGGACGAGGAGTGAGGCACCAGCAGACCTGGCAAAGGAAGGCTGTGGGAGGCTTTTAGCCACCAGAGGTTTAGGCAAAAGCCATAACTGGACTTAAAGACGGTCACGATACCATGAGAAAAACTTCAATTAATCAAAGTGATACAATGATTTTAAATCTGTATAGACAGTAAAATGGTTCAACAATGTACAAGGTTGAAACTGACAAAAGCAGAGGAGTCGTAGTAGATGTGGACACATCCTTCTTAGACCAGACAGACAAGCAAAGAAAATCAGGAAAGAAGAATCAAAATGAGGACAAGACACTTGGCAGGCCTGGCTCCCTGGACAGGCACAGACCCCGCAGAGTGATGGAGACGCAGGTCGTTTCAACCCCGGGGGATGTCCACGCAGGCTGAGACCCAAGTCTCCACAGAGTGCCAGGCCCACTTCCTTTCCTTACCACAATGAGGTATCATTAGAAATCAGTAACAGAAAGAGGACCAAGAGACTTTACATTTTGAAGCAAAACACACACACAAACTCATGGGTCAAAGAAGCAATCACAATGGAATCGAGAAAATGTTTACAACTAAAGAAATAACGACAATGCTACATATCATGCCACCTGGGAAAATGCACTTTAGAAGTAAGACTGAGTAGGTGTTCAGGCTAAGAACGTGGCAGGAGAACAGAATAGTCTGTGCTGGACAGGTGGGCCTCGGATTCTGATCCGACGTCTGGGTAGAGAGGGCAGGTACGCAGCTGGATACAGGAGGAAAGGCGGCCGTGTGGGACACATGGTACCTGGGAGCAGTCGCCACACCAGCTGGAGTTTACGGCCCTGTGATGGGACGGCGTCCCTGAGGGAGCCGGGGCAAACGGCGGGGCGGGTGCAGAGGAGACTGAAGCGGGCGGCCAGGGGAGGGAGGCAAACCAGGAGGTGGGCTCCTGGTTCCTGGGTCCCAGCAGGCCGCGTGCTGAGGGCGGGCTCACGAGCTGACAGCTGGGTGGAGCCATGTGGAGTCCTGGGGAGTCCCGGGGACCCCACGGCAGCCCAGGTTGGGGGAGTGGGGCGACCGCCTGCTGGGTGGGGATTCAGAGACCCCAGGGAGCGAGGAGCGGCCGACAACTCTTTCGGCGTCTAGCCTCAACAGGGAGCAGAGAAGCAGGCGATGGCATGCCGGCAACAGAGGAATCTGAAGGAAGAGAGGCTCGCCCAGTGCCGGCGACGAAGAGCAAATGCACAGAGATGGCAGCCAGCAGCTTCTCTAAGAACCTGAGGCCCCGCGGCCACAGCACCACAGCTCTCACCACGCCACGAGGGGCTCTGGGCTCAGGGTCTGGACATCACCTGCCCTGGCGTCCTGGAAGGCGATGCCAGGTGGAGACGAACGTCACTGAAGCAGCTCTCAAGGGCTGTGCTTCGAGCCTCCTTTTCTGTGGGAAGGTGGCAGGTGGGATCCCAAGGGGCAGTGATGCCGGAATGCAGAGACTTCCAAAGCCGCCTCAGTTACCTGCGTTTACCTCCACGTGATCCTGTCAGACCTTGGAACCCACACCAGGAGCGGCACTAAGCTTAAACACAACCTTTAGAGAGGCTGCCTTGGCAACAGCGGTCAGAAACACCCTCGGAAAGGACACTGGACTTTGGTGAAGAGCAGGCTGAGACCACGGGGCGGACGGCAGCTCTCCTGGAGCTGAGAAGTCCTCACTCTCCACTGAGGAGAATCAAGAGGCTACAGCGTCTTGGGGAACAGCCCACTGGCTGGGTGAGACGAGTGCGTGCTTCCTGGCATATCTAACTCTGTTGTGTGGCCCCCCGAGGAACGCGTCCTCAGCCTGGCTCCACTCCTGTGGTGTGAGCCCCCTGGACACAGGCAGGCGTGGCCCCACCCAGGCCGGGCCTTGGTCATGCAGAGAAAGCCCCGATGGCAGCAGCAACTGGAGGCCGAGGTGCCCTGGAGGAGAGAAGCAGCGCCTGCGCCCGGGCATCACCATGTGACAGGGAGGCCGAGGACCACGGGGGCCGGCTGCCGGCCCCAGAACGCCACAGGCCTCGCCTCGCCATGCCTCAAAGCCATGCACCAATAAATCCCTGTTGCTGAGCTGAACCTCAGCAGGGATTTGTTTTAGCAGCTGGGAACTAAGGCCACTGGGAACATCTGGGCCTGGGACAGGACAGCTTAAAGGAGACCCTGAAATGACGGTGGAGGCCCCTCCAGCTGGGACATGGGCCCCCCGCCCTCCAGGTGCACCCGCGACCCACGCCCACTTAGGCACGTTCTCTGGGCCAGCACCCACCGTCCACAACTGCCAGAGCACGGCCAGGCCCAGAGGTCCTGCCGGTGACCCTCCTGCCCCCCACTGCTCCTTCTGATTCAGACCCCCTCCCGTGGCCTCGACCTGCCTCTTCCTCCAGGTGCCAGCGCTCCAGGAACAGGGCCAAGAAACGGAAAGCTCTGAAGTGCCGCAGGGCAGGCTGGACCCCAGGCTGCCCTCCCAGGAGAGGGCCCCTCCCGCCCGTGGGGGGCGATGACCCTCAGGGAGCTGGTGCCCCCTCCGCTCTCTTCTTCCTGGAGGGAGGGGACTGAATGGCTGTGGCGGAGACAGGCAGGCCGGGGGATGGCGGCCGCGCAGGCCCGGCGCCCGGTTCCGCGGCAGTCACCAAATGACCACACGACCCCTTCGGCCGCTGCCCTCCCTGACAGAGCCCGCTCTGCAGCCCAGGGGACACGGCGTTCTCAAAGAGCCACCAAGCCGCGCCGCCGCCCCTTTCTCCCCGCTTCACGTCATCTCCTTCCCCAGGGCGCCCTGTCCTGCCACGAAGCCCTGTTCGAGTCTCGTAACTGCTGCAGTCCTCTGTGGAATGGCACGAGGTATTCAAAAACAAAGTGCCCCTGACGCTGAGCGCTGCAAACACAGGGATCCTGTTGTCCATGTGGTCAGAGCTGGACAAGACAGAACACGCCGGACGAGTGGGTGTGGCCCAGTGCCAGGACGACACCTGCAGCTGCTTTACGTGGGAGCAGCGGGTGGTGACGCCACCTCGTTTCCTCAAGGGGAGCCTGAGGCTCAGGGCCAGCAGGGCCGCGCGCTCTGCCGTCTCCCCAGCGTGGCTATGGTGAGCGTGCCGACGGGTTTTACAGGTGCTGACGTGACAACGGCTTCGGCCCCGGCTCCCGGTGCCAGTCGGGAACGTGAGCGGGCGGGGGAAGCCCTGGGCACCGAACCCACCCCAGCGCGGGCCCTGCACAGCTCAGCAGCAGCGGCACGCAAGCAGTCAGCCGGTGGCCCGAGGTGGGCACAGCTGTGAGGGAGACTGACAGACGGACAAACGGGAGACACAGAGAGCCCAGCAGGGCAGGGGATGCGATGGAGGGGACCGCTGGCTTGCAGACCGCCGGCTCGGTGCCCTCCCCACTGCTCTCTCTCACGCCCTCACGCACACACTCAGGAAACTGTTTTGCTCTCCCTTTCCATCTCTTTCATAAAGAGCAAAACTCCAATAAAACCTTTTATTTTTTAACAACTGAACTTGGCCTCATGCTCCGTGAACATCCTCCCTGATCTTGCAGCAGACTTCACTTGAAGTCTTGACGGCCCATGCGGTCGTTTCAAATGACTTCCGCCGTCACCTAGAGCTGTAAGTAACTCGGAGCTGAGGCTACCCTCAGACACACGCGTTTTTAACACGGAGCCTTTACTCTGGCCGAGGGCTCACCCGGGGCCCCGTGCCTCTGCTCTCCCCTCCCCACGGTGCAGGCTGTCATCGTGTCCCCCGTGGTGAGTGCAGCCCCCTGGCGTGCCGCTGTCCACGCTGGAGCACACGGTCTGAGGGCCAGCGGCCTGCACAGGGACCTCAGCAAACCACAGGCACGGAGGTGGGCTCAGGCCACCTCTCCTGCATTCAACAGATCTTTTAAAAGACCTTGATTAAACTGGGGTTTAAGTCCAAGAACAGTCTCTCGTTACAAGAGCAAACACACATCGGGAAGCAAGAGCAGGACCTAGTGAGAAAAAAATTCTCTACTACTTACATGTGACGAGCTATTGGAATCAAAAAGCTTTAAAGCAATTAGAGTGTGTCAACGGGCTGCCCTTCAACTATGGCGATAAGGGGGGGAAGGGCTGCTTTATTTGATGGAAGGATGGGAGAATGTTCCAGCACTTTCAAAGCAGCCTGGCCATCTCCTCGTGCACAGTCCAGCTCTCGCTCACAGCTCAGCACCAAGCAAGGCGGTGATCAGTGAGGGCGAGGCAGCCTGGAGCCAGCAGGGGGCCCCCCCCCAGGGCCTCCCACCCCCAGGCCCCTGTAAGCGCCCACCACGGCCATGGCAGTGGGCCTCCGGGCTCTCAAGAGCAGGCCACGGGCTTGCGTGACTCTCTCGCCCCTTGACCCCGCAGCGGCCGTCCCATCTGCTGCGCCCGTGGCCTCGCTCAGGGTCTTTGGCTCTGCATGGCAGAGCGCGCCACACATCCCTCCTGTTGACACCAGCCTCCTCCTGCCACCTCGCACACGTGGGGCCGACACACACAGAGAGTCCTGTGGCTTGAAGCCCGTGTCACGCCATCCTCATGCTAGACTGAGGAGCTGCCTTTCTTGGGCCATGAACTTGGGCAGCTGGTGCCTGGGACCTCACAGGGCCACCGAGGCGCGCCTCGAGTGCGCCCAGCCCTGCCGCCTGGGGGTCGTCCTGCCCAGCGCGCGCCTGCTGCTGGTTCACGGGAGTCTAGGGAACCACGGCGACTAGGACTGGCTCAAGGACAGAGCCCACACCATGCCCTGCCCTGTTGGCAAGGCATCATCCCACGGGAACTTTCTGGAGAGGGTCAGAATTTAAGATCCCTAAAAGCACCACCTGCCGCCCACATTTCCCATCGCCTTCTTCAAGCCCTGTGTCTGGCCCGACGTGGGCTGCGTCCCTGGCAGGAGAGCCGAAAGCTCTGCAGGCCTGGAGCTGCGGCTGAGCTTCTGCTCCGGGCCGGGGCCTTTCCACCTTCTCCTCCACCGTGGAGAGTGGAGCGGAGGGGACAGACTCAGCTTCTCCCGCCTGTTGGCACATGGCACCGCCCTCTACTCCTGGGTGAGGCCCCTGCAGGCTCCACTCCCCCCAGGCCCCCCACCCTCCCCTTGCTTGTTTCCTCTTGCTGGTTCCTTGGGAGCCAGTGCCCCGTCCCATGCCTGCCACCTGGGGTGGGAGCTGCGTCACTGACCTGGCCCGACCCCAAGCTTCCGCTACCCCCCGACTCACGCCAGGAATTGGCCGCTCGAGGGCTCAAGGCACGCTCCCACCTCGCCCAGGTCGGTCAACACGGTGGGCCAGAAAGGACGGGTGTGGCACCCCAGAAGCTCTGAGGGCCTGGCCGGGCATGTGTCCATCACCCCCTCCTTCCCCAACTCGTGCCACGGCTTCGCTGCCCCGGCCGACTCGTCTCCTGGCCTGAGAGTCCTGCTCTGGCCCCTGTCCCTCCCTCACTGCCAGCTGCTCTTGCCCAAGGCATCCTCTGCTTTCTCACAGCATCATTCCTCTTTCTCTCTGGGAAGACGTGTGGCTCTGTCCCCAAGGGCGCCAAGCGCCGAGTCCTTCCCTCCACTCAGCACAGGGCACCTGCGGGCAGCCCCCCGACCCCAGTCCGATGGACTGCGGGGCAGCCCCCGGGAGGACCTGCCTCGTTGGCCAAGCATGACCACCCAGCAGTCACTCCAAGGAAGTGACCACAGCTGTCAGCCACCAGCTTGGCCCTTGGCCTCTGGATCAAGAATCAACCGACAGACACCAGAGGCCTGGGAGACACCCACAAGCCCTGTCCTGGGGGTTCCGATGCGATCGTGTCGCTGGGTGGTCGGGGCCACGGGGCGGTGCTTCTGGACGTGCCTGAGCACTGAGGACCAGACGGGCCGTTCCAGGGGTGAGGCAGGCTTGTTTCAGACATGACCGCTGACGGGGGCGGCTGTGCTGTGGTGGGCAGGGCGGGCCTGGGGCTGGGGCCCCTGGAGGCAGCTGGTCCTCCCCAGCGCCTCTGCCTCGGCTGCAGGCTCGGCCCAAGCCCAGGTGCCCTCCCTCTCCCGTGCCCGTGGCAACGGCGCCCCCGCCAGCCAGGGCAGTGGGGCCAGAGGCCTGCGGTGGACAGCGGCCTGCGCTGCTCTCTCATGCACCCAGGAGCGAGCGCCATCCCGTCAAGGTGCCCTGACTGCCAGCACATGGAACTGCTGAGAAAGCAACCTGCCCCAAGGCCGGAAGGAGAGGGATGGGAGGGCAACCGCCTGTGGCCGCCGGGCTCCTCTCGCAACCCACCCCGCCGCGGGGCCTGAAACGAGGGTGCCCGCTGGGATTCCCAGCACCAAGGCTTCGTGCTTGATGCTGAGGCAGGGGGGCCACAGGTGGTCCCTGCACGTGCTGGGTGGTGGCTGTGTAAAGGGACCTGGGATCTTAACCCTCATCTTGTGCCTTGCGTTTTCCAGCCCTGATGCCAAGCTGGGACAGAAAGCTCCGGGTATCTCAGCTCCAACTCTCCTGCCCCCTCGATTACCCCTCTCACCCCCGGCCCACGGAGGCAGGCAGCCCAGGCCCCAGCATCTCCAACTGCCCCGTGGCACCCTGGGGGCTCAGGACGTCAGAGCAGCTGCTGAGCAGGGGATCCGTGGGCTGAGTGGCCGGCGTGGGCAGGCCCCACGGCCCCCGGTCTGCGCAGCTGTCACCCCATCTGCTGACTCGGTGAAGCATGTGTCAACTCCACACCCAAGACAGATCTTAAAAGTTCCTACAGAGCCTTATTGTCGACGAGAGATTAAAAGATTAAGAATGGGAATAAAACCTTTAACCCGTGACGTTCCTTACGTAGCCGATGGCTCAAGGGGAAACGGGACAGTCTGAAAGGCAGCGTGTTCTGGCCAGTCTTTTCCCCATTTTCCCTCTGCCACACCCCACTAGTTCTGCCACATTTCTAGCAGCCCTATGACGTGGGGTGGGAGCACGTTACCCACAGAGCTGAGAACAAAGGGGGATCAGGGCCTGCCGTCGGCACAGGTACCTCGTTTCCCAGCAGCGCAGAAACACACGCTTCGGAGGCGTCGCAGATGGCTGTCAGGTCGTGGCCTCCTTCGAGGGCCAGGACGATCCGGCCGCCGGCCAAGCCCATCAGCTGCTTCGTCAGGTACCCAAAACCTGCAGGGGAAACAGGACATGCAGCGGGGCCAAGGCAGCAGCGGAGCCGGCGCCTGGCAGGGGATCAGAGCACGGGGGATGGTGTTGCGTCATCTGAGACACGGGCGGGGACGGCTACACGTGTCCTGGGAGCCAGGGTCTTCGAATACCTCCACCTGAAAACGTCAGTTTGGGATTCCTTTTTCCATTTGTCTGACAGGAAGAATTATGGTTTCAATGCTTTGGATTTCAAAAGCAACAAGTAACTTCATTTGGTGAACAGGGGAGGGGATCCAAGCAAGGGCACCTCAGCTCTCATGCCAACATCACAGACGGCGGGGGCAGGGAAAGCCATCCCCTACGGCAGAAATGGCCTCACGACAGGCAGGACTGACCACCCTCAGCCCAGAGCGGCCTGATGGTCCTTAGCGTGGGGCCGGCACGGGCGAGGCTGCGGGCGCAGCGGTGTGGGTGCCAGGAGGCCGTGCTGCCGCCGCGCTCCTTCCCTCCGCACAGGAGCAGCTTTGCCCCTGAGGCTCAGCCAAGCCCAGGACAGGGCAGCCCTCGGCCCGGGCTCCTGGTCAGCCACGTGGCCCCGGGCCACGCTTCTGTGCGAGCCGCCCTAGGGCAGGGCCAGCTGCCCAGGCATTCTTTCCCCTGGACTGGAATCTCGATCGCTACCCTAAGTAAGCCCTTGTGAGCACGTGCCGAATTTGGGCTCCCCTCGACTCTGCGGGAAACTTTGCTCTCGTCTCCTTTTGCCCAGGTGTGAGCGCCTGCTCCTCCCCGCCAACACGGGACGACATCGGAAACAAAGGAGCGGTGCAAAGCACGCGCCGGCTCCCAGAGCAGCCGGCTCTGCCTCCTGGAGGTGGCCTGGCAGCCTGGGGACAGCTGACCGTGGAAGCCCCGGCCTTGCCTGCAGCGCTGGCCTCACGGTGTGGGCAGCTGGGGCCGAGCCTCCCCGAGTCCTCCCAGGCCACAGGCCCTGCCAGCACCGTGGGCTTTCAGAGGAAACGGGGGAGAGCTTCCTTCCCTTGTTGTTTAGGGGAGACTCGAGCTGCGATTTAGAGCACAAACGACAGTGAACACGAGCAGTATCGAGGGCACGTTGAGCCGAGAGCAGCCCCTGGGTGGCGGCCCAGCCCGACTTACATTTGGCGGAGAGGGTGTAGCCTCCAAGGGGTGTGGGGTGGCCCTCCACGGCGTCGAAGCCTGACGACACCAGCACGACGTCCGGCGCAAACTCACGGGCGACCGGCATGACCACGGCCCTGCAGGGGCAGCAGAAGGTGCGTGGGTCAGCGCAGGCAGGGCCACGGCAGAGTGGGGAGCAGCGGCTGGTCCCGAACTCAGCGGCACCTTCTCCCTCCCAAGGTCTGCCAGCTGCGAGCTGGGCACGGCAGGCAGGCGCAGGACAGCTTGTATCGCGTCCCACAGAAACCTGCCCAGGTTTGATCCTGGCTGGTTTCAACAAGCCCCGACATGAAGACTCAGGGAAAGCTGAGAACTGCAGGTATTTCTTGCAATGTTGGAGCTAATTTGGGGCACAGACCCCCCCCCCCCGCACCAGCTACACTAACTTGGGGAGTCCTCACTGCCCCTTCCCTCTGCTCCTGTGAAGGCCTGGGCCCTGCTCGCCCCAGTAAGTCGCTCGATCAACCACCAGGGGCCCAGCCCACTGGACATGGCTACTGCCAGGCACGTGGACAGCACGGTGTGGGGCCGAGAAGGCTGGCCCTTGCCACAGGGAGCCACGGCCCCCTGACTCCAAGGGCCCAAGGTCTACGTGTGGAAGAGGACGCTTCAGGGTAAAGAGGAATGCTTGCCATGTGAGTTAAAGAGGAGGGTTTACTTCTGCTGTGAGTAAAGGGGAGGCTTGAAACAGAACACAAACGACCCTGAAGAGCGGCAGAGTCGAAGGCACGACGTGCACCTCCAGCTCCTTGGGAGGCGGTGGAACCCGGCAGTGGGCTCCCTCTGGGCATTTAGGGTTCCCAAAGGCCAAACTGATGATCTAATTTAAGACAGAATTAACTGGGGCAAGAAACAGGGTAAAATGTACACGGCAGGAGAGCAGCTCAGTGGTTACGCCACAGGTTAGGGAAACAAGGAAAAGGTTCTTTCAAAAAGTGGAATAAGCACTTCTTCCCACACAGCACACCTAGCAGCTTATAGCTGAATCGTTATGTCTGCGCGTCCTACAAACAGATGCTTTGGATTAGAGGTCGAGCTTACTCTAAAAACACCTGATGTTAGGCAGCTTCACCTGTGGCTTCAGCGCGCTTTATTGGGTTGTGAATAAACACTGCCACCTCCACCCCGATGGGGGAGCAGCACGTGCCTCAGTTTCCCCTGGGGAAGGGTGGGGGAGATGCCAGGGAACAGAGAAGGGCGTGGCCTGACCCCTCCCACTCCGTCTCACCCACGGGGCTGGGCCACACGGCCACACACTGTGAGTCCCCGCTGGACTCACTGCCCGGCCCCTCCCCAGAGGCGTCCAGCTTCAGGGTTGTGCCACCTGCCAGGAAGCCCCCAAGCTGCCAGCCACCCCGCAAAGTCCCTGCACCACCGCCTGCCCGGACCCGGCTCCCACCAGGCACATCAGAGTGCTCGACACACCCCACGCAAGGCCCAAGGCGTCCTACCGGGAGGCGACGGCAGCCTCTTCCCACAACTGTGGCAGGAGCTCCAAGGAACGCCAGCGGGAGCCAGCGGGGCAGCCTGAGGCCTCCACAGCTTCTCATCCTGCTTTTGTCCTAACACAGAGCTCACCATTTAACTCAGTAAAATAACCCCATAAAAATATCAGATTTGGCTAAACACAACCCAAACTAAAATGTTCCAAGTTAAATGCTCAGCTTGGGAGCCCACTGGAATGCTGTGCGTTCAGGTGGGAACCTGGCGGAAGCCCCAGAGCTGGACTGAGGCCGGTGGCAAATGACCGCTCTAGCTTCAGGGCCCTGACTCCCGATGCTTGGAGAACCACGGACTGTGCCCATCCACGAGACAAAGCAATGCTGTGCTGCCTTGCTTGGTCCGCTCAAGTCAGGCCCACGCAGAGCCTTCCACACTTGGCACCGCACTGGCGGAAGCCTCGACGTGGGAAGCCACCGAAGGCCCTGGTGGGCATCCGAGCATCGAACTGCTCCTGCTTCTTTCTTCTGACTCTGTGCCCAGTTCACAGTTTACTCTGGAACCACCTCATGCAACAGGTCGAAGGAAGGAACTCTGAAGTATCTGTGCCACAGGGGCCAAGAGTTAGGGGCCTAGGGGACGTGGCATGGGACTCCAGGCCAGGGACCGGCAAACTTGCTCTGTAAAGGGCCAGAGGGAAATATCTTGGGCTTTGTGGGCCACGCAGCCTCTGCCGTTGTAGGGCAAAAGCAGCCCATGTGTAAACAATGGCTATGATGTGTTCCAATAAAGCTTTATTTACACAGCCAGGTGGTGGGCTGGCTTTGGCCTGCAGGCTGGGCCAGGGTTTGCCAAGTCCTGCTCTAGACTTCCTAGCATTCTGGGAGGCAGGGCACCAGCTCCTGGTCTCTGCTCCTCCATGCCGTCTTGGCCTCTGCAGCAAAACCACGACAGCTCTGTAATTGCTGTCGCTTTAGACAAAGCCTGTGTGTCCCAGCACAGACTGGCTGTATCTTAGCAATCCTGCCATGAGGGCTAGAAGCTGAGAAATTCTTTATCTAGGCAGGGCAGGGAACTGTGAGACCTGTAGTCATTCGCACAATGCCACACTTGGCCCTGCGGGTCAGCGTGGGCAAACGTGGCCTGTCTTCCCATGTGCTTCACGGTGCCTCCTCTCTGAGAAGCTGGAGGCGGGTTCCTGGGTGGCCCTCAGCTGTGGGGGACCCAGTGAGTCTGCCCTTTCTACCAGCTGCTTTTGTAGTTCCAGGGAGACCGTTTCTTAGTTATTTTAATGAAGTTCTTGTCATATAAGCTTCTTCAGGCAAAATAACAGTTTCTGCCATGCTTTTGGTATGGATTTTAAAGCCAAGACACCTTTTCAATGAAAACCACAAGCATATTATGTAGACACCATCTCATTCACTAAAAACTTGCGCAGCAGAGAAGCTGGTGCATTTTGTAGATTTTTTCCTCTGCTTTGAAGTATTACTGAGCTATTTAATTTTTAATCCCCCCCGCCAAAAGAAAAAAAACAAAACTGTCAAAACCATCATTAAAAACATTACCACCAAGAGCTTCTGTGGCATCTGTGTTTGGTGTGTGGCATCACCCCGAAGCCACCCGAAGCCACTGCAAGGCACGATTCCAGGCCCCAGGGGCAGTAAGTGCGGGGCAGGCTAATGACATGCACTCCACTCGTGTCTATTTCCCTGGCTTTGGGCAGCTCTCCTTCCAGCAGACCCCAGGGGAAGGAGCTAGGACAGAGCACTGCTAGGCCCTGGCGTGGTCCTAAGTGCCCCCAGACTTGGCGAATCCACACCTGCTGCCTGGAAGACGCACCCACATTCCCATCCTCACATTTCTGCCGGGAAAAAGCTGGGTCATGGCCAAAGCCGGAGCAACAGGTCTGGGTAACTTGGGCTCAATTTCCTAACTTCTAGAGACAGCGCTTGTTCTTGTTCGCCCAGCACCCTCTCCCCACCAAGCTGTGCCATGGTAAAAGATGTCACACCACGTTACAGGCACTGAAGTAAACGACTTTATAACATCAGATTATAGGGAAACGATCAAACATGTAATCTCCAAAACCCACAAGTGACTCTAAATGCAGTCGTGTATTCAACGGCTGGTTCTAACATCTGGAAAGAAATGACCTTTCAGTTCAGCCCCCCAAAAACCATGGGCAACGTGAGCCTGAGGGCAAACCCAGCTGGCACCGCTAACGAGCCCCAGTGCTGTCACCCAGTGGAGCTGTGGCTACCCTTGGCCACTCGCCCGGGAGCTCAGTCTGGACCTGCCACAGGCTGCCTTCCTGGCCTGTGTGTGCCCCAGGGGAGGCGTCCATAGAAACAGCTACATGAACTCTCGTTAATTAGGTGCCTCGACCCTAACATGGCATCCTCATGTGGCCTGCTTCCTTTCTCACCAAAACCTTTCACGGGGCCTTATATAGGTCAACGCAGCAGCCACAAGGCTCCGCGGAGCTGGGCCTCTGGGGAGGGCCAGCAACAGCAGACCCAGTTTTACAGGAGGTGGCGGCTGGGGTGGCTGGCAACACCATTTCCACAGCCACATTTTGCTAACTTAAAAACATGCCACTTCGGCTCACGCCTCGAGGGCAAGGAAGGGACCTTGTGTGTGTCCTCTGGAATCTGGAATGGCCCAAGAACCTGCCAGATCCTGGCCTCTGTGCACCTGGGGCTGCAGGCAGCTGAGCTACGGCACTTCGGGGGTCCTACCCACATCCTTTCGAGAGCCACCAAAGCCCATTCGTTTCTCCTGGGTTGCCGGGCAGGGGCTGGAAGCACTGGTCATCCTGAATGCGTGGACCCTGCTGCCTGCCAGACCAGATCAGCACAGACAGAAAAGCCAGAGACCCCACCTGCTCAGCTCCAGCCCACCTGCACCAGGGCACTGGCACCTGGGAGGGCCCTCGGCCAGCGGCCAAGCTGGAACAGCTGAGGCGGGGCCACTCCAACTGCCCCTCCTCTCTATAATCCTTCAAGGCGGCCCCCTCCTTTCTCAGACCTCACTGTGATGAGATGTGAACGTCCCGGTGTGCTCCTTGGAGAGTGGGCAGGGAGACCTGCTCCTGGAACGCAGACCCCCACCTTCCTAGGAGCTCACGCACCAGGTGTGCCTCCCACCGCGCCTGTCACTCACCCTCGCATCCACAGGGTGCTGGCACCAGCTCTGCCGACTTCTCCAGGCCCACAGAGATACCCCACCCCCCAGCCTCTGTCCCACTCCTGGGCTACCTTGTCTCTCCACCACAGATGCTCTGAATCTTTAAGTGTCCTCGGGCCAAGTACAGGCCAGAGGCTGGGGGAGCCCTGGATCTCCCCACTGCAGGGGCTCCTCTGTCCCTCGCCAACACCCCCAGGCCTGCAGGGGTCTGAAGAGTGGCCTCCTCTGAGCCTGGCCTGGTTGTTCCCCCTACCCTAGCAGGGGCACGTGCTCCTTCCAGCTGTCCTTCGCCACTTGCAGGGTCTTCCCAGCTCTGCCCGTGGCCCCTGCATCTGCCCCTTCCTCTGCCTCTGGGCCCCCCCTGCTGTCCCACCCGACACGCCTCCAGGTATCTGTGCCTCCACCTGCCCCTCCTCTCTCCCTCCTCTCCTGGTCCCAGGCATCCCTACCCAGAACTTTCTGCCCTTGCCTCTACTGATGTGTCCTTGCAGGTCAAGAACATCCTACCTGCCAGATCAGCTGGACACTTCCAGCTTTTACTGAAATGCCAAAGCACAAGGGCGCTGGGCGCTGGGCTGAACCTCCACCTGCACCAACACAGACCCTGGGCCTCCCAGGTTCTTCGTCTTGGCTGTAGTGCCACCCCCACGGACCTCACTGGATGCTTTCCCCTTCTTGTCACCCCATCCTCAATAGTCCCCATCCCCGACACCTCGCTCTCTGGTAAACCATTCTTGAAACGTCCCTCCCCCATGCCAGCCATCACCACCACTGTCCCTGGGCTTGCCCCAGGGACCATCCACCCACCTGCCCCTGGGCCACGCCTGCAGCTTAGCTGCCATTGGACAGACCGTCCAAAATGCACACCCAGCCCTCGTGCTTGCCCAGCAAAGCTCAAGGCCAGGTCCTCTGACGCTGTCGGCTGGTGCTCACTGCGGCTGTCCTCCTTCTGCTCTGCCTTCTGGTGGCACTGATGCCGCAAAGTCCTTTTTCCTCTTGGCACTGTGGGCACCTCCTTCCTTCAGGCCTTGGCTCCAGGAAGCTGCTTCGCCACCCCCTGCAGCGGGCAGTGCCCCGGTGGTCTGGGTGCTGCTCTGCTGCCACACCCACCACGGCGCACCCTACCCGCTTAGGGGGCCGTCACCCCAAATGACACCGCACAACCTAACTGCTGCCTGAGGGGCCGTCGCCCCCAAATGACCCCAGGCTGTCCTCTGGGACAAGCACCCGGTGCTACCACTTCTATATCCTGGAGTGCCTGCCTACGGGAGGTACAGCTAACATGCTAAAGGTGAGGTTTCTAATTCGCTTTTAGCTTACATATTTTTTAACTGCTAAAATCCCAACAAAATGTCCTCAGATAAATGCCTATATTTCGCATATTTGGATGCCTGTAAGCGATAGACTTGGCTTTACGAAAGAAGATCCAATACCTTCAAACTCAGATGAACTACCTTTATAACAACTAACCCTGAAGTGCAGAGCCTCAGGGAGCAGGAAAAGATGAAGGAGCACCTTGGCAAGGGTTTGGGGAAAAGGAAACTCAGGGGCCCAGGTGCTCAATTTAAATGCAAATGTCAGTTCACGCAGAGGTGACAGTCATTGCTCCTGTACAGCCAGTGTCATGGCTCTTATAAACTTTATCACGTCACATTTAAATCCGAATTGCATTCCAAAAGTAAAAAAGCAATCCCAATTTCGTTTTAATTGCTACTCACAGGTAGACACTCAGTCCCAAAACAGCAGGTAAAGGAGAGGTTAAAAAACTGCATCCTTATCTCCTGCGCCCGCCCCATGCCCCCAGCTCCTCTGGCGCACTTCAAAGCCCGGGACTTGGTCTGCTTTGAATTAAGGTCCCTTTCCCCTCCTTGTCTCCAGGCCCCAAGGAGAAAGTGCCTGCTGCTGCTGGGTTTCATTAGGGACAATTTTCTTATCTCTGCTTCATCTTAGGCTTGATCCTCTGAAAATGCAACGTGGCAGGCCATGGGTCGGGATGACAAGGTGCTGCCTGCAGGCGTGCACTGTCTCAAGGGGCCCCCAAAAGGGGGAGAAACACACAAGAAAGGGGGAAAAGAATCGGTGACCCTGCACCCCCCGGCTGATGCCCAGGGGACCATAAATTGTAAACTTCAAAGTGCTATTTTACATTAAGATCAATAAAAACATCCCTGAAACAATTTCCCTTTTCAAAGAGAGTGTTTTAGCTTTAAAAGGTTCCCTTGATAAGGTATCGTCATGAACGCACTTGGCAGCAGATTAAAAGAAAACGTCAAGAGCAGCTTGGAAAGGAAGGCTCATCTTAAAGGCTGGCGCAGCGGGATGCTGGGGCTGCGGGAGGAGGAGCAATGCTCACGGGTAGACAGTAGACGCCACTCCACTGCACCCTGCCCTGCCCTGGCCCTGCCCCCATCCCTGCCCCTGGTCCTGTCCCTGCCCCTGCCCCGGCTCTGGCCCTGGCCCTGCCACCATCCCTGCCCCTGCCCTGGCTCTGCCCCTGCGCCCGGTCCTGCCCCTGCCCTCTCTGCCTCTGCCCCTGTCCAGCCCTCGGGGCCTGGGACTGGAGGTGTGGGCACTTTGACCTCAGGACCTGAGAACCTAAGGCACAATCAAGAAATGCCCACGAAGTGAGGCCTAATGCAGTTACAGACTGATGAGAGCCTTTGAAAGAAAGAAAGAAAGAGAGAACCACCCGCTGTTTACAGACTGCATCAAGCCACCTTTTAAAAAAAGTTCTGCTTTCTCGTTGGCTTCTGCACAGCATCGAGTCACTTTAGGAGGGAGTCACCTGGGCAGCGTTTGTCTGGGATGTCATTTTCAGGGATGCCTCATAATTGGGGCACTGGCCTAGTGGTGCCAGCCAGGGAAGCTGCTGCCATGCACGGAGAGGGACTTCGGCTCCACAGAGCGGCTATTTGTGCACATTGGCAAATTCTCAGATGTGTGTATCTGTTGGGGGAAGGGGAGGCCCTTCTCCCTTAAATTAGGCAGGGCAGTTATCAAAACTACCTTGTATCTGACCAAAAGTAAGTGAAAAAATCAAAATCAAACCAGAGAGATGAAGGGAGGAAATGATTCAGGTAAAAAAAACCACTCTGAGTCTTCGACCGAGTTGGTGAGTTCCCAGCTGCAAAAACCACTCTCTCTGGCTGAGCGGCTGACGTTCTGCCTTGACATAACCAAGTAGCATCCATTGTTCTGTGAAGTACCGAGTGGCTGGAAGGTGATTTTCACTGAGCATCGAACCATTCCAGGGGGAGGGATGGGGCCCATCTTCCAGATGAGCAAAGAGATGCCAGCGGTTGACTTACCCAGGGTCCCCCGAGAGTTAGTGGCAGAGGCTGGATCAAAATAAGATGTCCTTTCACAGGATCCTAGCCACGTGTGTGTGGCACACAGATGCACACAGGCAAGGGTGCACAAACTCACACCTGCCCACACACACATCCACACACGTCCTGCCAGAGCCGTGCACACAGGTGCAGGCACACACACCTGCACAGGGACACACACACGCACACACAAGTGCACACCAAGCAGGGAGGAGCACACGCAGGCAAGCACACACACATACGTGGACATAAGTGCACGGAGACGTGTACACACACGCACACCTACACGCACGTGCCTCATACTTAGATAAACCAGGGCACAGGGCCATGGATGGGGAGACTGAGGTGGAGGCTAAAAAGCCCTGGAGGTGTGGCAGGGCTTGCAGCCCCCAGCGCAGGGTGCCCTAGCCAGGCCCGAGGCCTGCAGGCTCAGCAGCGCCGTGCCAGCTCTCCTCACCCAGGCCCAAGGGGAGGGGTGTGTGTGTGTGTGGGGGGCGCAACCACTTGCCAGGAGCCCCTGATCTCACCAAGGCAGGTGGGAGCTGCCACTTTACCACCGCTGCTGCCATGGGACCCGGTCTGCCAGGCACCCAGTTATGGTCGCAGGAATGAATTCATCCTGAGCGAGTTCTAAGTAGAAATAATCATTTGGTGACAAAAGCAAACACTGTGCTTAAGGAAATAGCCCTGCAGGTATATTTTAACAGAACAGGAGTAAGGCAGAGGAAGTGCTACGGATGGTTGACACTTACCACTTGATTTCTACATAAATAAAGGAGAAACCTTTTTTGCAGTTCCACATCTTCTCACAAAGGGTTTGTGGATGAAAATGATGAAATTACAAAACCTTTAATAACTCTGCATTCATTCTTCACTGCTATGATGCTCTGACAGCTTCCACAAGCCCTGCCTCTGCCTGCATCACCTTCATTCACCCCCCAGGACGTGAGACTGCACGCCTGGCTAGATGCGGAGCGCGAGAAGGGAGCACTGTGAGACCAGAAGCCCCCAAGGCCCTGGGGGCCCTGGCCGGTGAACACCTTTGCACCCCGCACGCCATTTCAAGACGGGCCTCTGTGAATGCTTCCTCGCAAGACTGCAGGGCGGGGCTCCGTGGGAAACGTGCGCTACCCTGGGAACCTGGGACGCAGTCACAAAGGAATACAGAGGTCCACGAGAAGGAGCACCAGCAGAGAAGGCTGCAGACGCGGCGCGGGGCGCCCGGCTCACTGCTCTGGGGAGGCAGCGCTGCAGGTGCTGGGTGCCGAGTGCCGCCAGGAGTCTCACCTGAAGGCTGCCAGGTACTCCGTGTCCCCCATGGGGGGGTCGAGGCCGCCAGTGAACGCCATGTTGACGTTGAAGCCCACACCTGGCCCCGTGCCGACCTACGGCCGAAGAGAAAGGCGTGTCACGGGCCCTGGCCCAGGAGCCTCTTGGGGTCAGAGCGCCTGACCCTGGGGCACCTGGGCTGGGGCTGGGAGAACTCGTGTGGCGTCGCTTTCTCCAGCGTGACTTACTAGAGCACCAAGCCATGAATCCGAAGGCTGTGAACGGAAGCATGAGCGGAATGCTGCAGGCTCCAGGCAACTTCGAACCTGTGGGGGCTCTTCCCTCAGCTGAAGGGAGGTGGCCCAACAGGTCTCTCTCAGTCTGCATTTGTTTGTCATAAACCACAGGCAACCAGATTTGGGTCCTTTTCATCAGAAAAAGTCTGTAAGTGCTTTGGCACCTCCAACTTCCTTTCAAGAGCTAAGTCCAGAGGCAGAGGCAGTGCCTTGGAAGGAGCTGCCCATCGCCAGTGTCTGTGGAGCGAGAGCCCCCTCTGCTGGGGAGAATGGGGCCTCGCGAGGGCTCAGGGGCCGGGCCCCAGGGGACCGCGGCAGCTCCGGCCGGGCAGAGGGGCGGCAAAGCCCCGGGCCCTGGTGGTCTACAGAGACGCTGTGTGGCAAGGTTCTAATGCCAGCTGCGACCCCAGGAGCCTTTCCTGAAGGGACAAGGGCGTTCTGAGCACTCTGTCACGAATAGTCCAATTTGCCAGATTAAATCCAGAAACCATCGCAGCCGTTCATTTGCACTTCACACAGAATTGGAGCACGTGTGCTCCCACCGGATGGAAGCCAGCCCCCACGTCTGGCTGAAATTTCCGTTGGGGCTTCCGCGAGCACAAGACCTTGCTTCTCCCCGGGAGCTGGTACCCCCCACGGCCCTGGGGGTGCTGCTCAAAGCCTGCCCTCCCACATGTGGGGAGGAGCGTGGGGACCACAGGCCCGGGGAGGGGCCCCGGCGGCCTCTTACCTCGTCAGGGGCCCCGCTGCCCGGGAAGAAGTTGCCGTCGTCGTAGCGGTGCAGCGAGATGTAGAGGACGTTTGGGTCGCTGTAGAAGGCCTGCTGGGTTCCGTTTCCATGGTGCACGTCCTTGAAGAGCAGAGAGAGCAGGGCTTGTCCCGGGGCAGGGCGCGGTGCCGCGCGGCCGGGGCAGCAGAGGCAGGGTCGGGCCGTGCCAGCACCGCAGCAGGCCGCAGCCCGGCAGGGAGGGGGCTGGCTTTTCGGCCGGCTGGAGGCCGTGACTCTGCAAAGCTGTTTGAGGAGTTTCCTGCACCTGCCGGGCCTCTGCGGCAAGGACGGAGGCCACCAGCGCCCTGCTCGCCTGCTGGCACCAGACCTCGGCAAGACGGCAGGACACCACTCCCACGCCGCTGGGAGTGGTGGGAAGCAGTCAAGGCCAGCGGATCTGGCCGCCAGGTAAATGACAAGAGGTGAAAGCACCAGTGGGCAGCAGAGGGGCACTCCGGGGCTCCCGGGGCTGGGCCTTCCTCTCCGCTGCCCTGCGTCACACAGCAGGCACATCTGGGAAAGGCTCTGTGCCAGTCTGGGGTTTCAAACGCTAGGGGAACCTGGGATCCTTTTCTTTTCACAGAAGCCAGGTGTGCTCATTAGGAGCCGTGGAAGCAGAGCGATGCGCACGCCGTGAGACAGCAGGCCCGAGGCCCTGACTGCAGGCCGGGGGCTCTAGGGTACGCGTCTGCACAGCTGAGGTGGTCCGGGCGGACCACCCTAAACCGTCTCCAGAGAGCGCCGGCGCTTCCTAAAGGTCTGGGCCAGCACCTGGAACCTTCTGACCTCGGTGCTTGTGCCGGCCTCACGCTTCCAGGCAGAGCTGCTGCCCGAGCGCCGCTGCCGCCGTGCACGACGCTGTGACGGGCCTGTGGTGTGCGCGTGGAGGGAAGGAGCGCCTCCAGCGGCGGCGCACGAGCCCCTAGGCCGGCCGCCCCAGCACGCGGCGCCCGGAGCCGGGGTCCTGGGTCCTGCCTCTTTCTGCTATGCTGGAGAGGGCGCGACTCAAGCACAGCCCTCACGGAGTTACCTGGTTTCCCCTTAAAAACTACCAAGTAAATAATAAATACCAAAGAAAACATCCAAGTGGATACCAGCTTAAAGAAGAATACCCATGTCCAGTTTCAGAACCTGTGCACCCATTTCTGGAATTCAGAGACTACACAGCATTTTTAAAAAAAGAATATGCCTTTTGGGCAGTAGGATTTTGAGCAGTGGCACCTCCTATAGGAAAACAGAGAAAGGCTAAACAGCCTCTGCTCCCGGGAGCAGGAGGGCGGGAGCTGCCGCCAGAAGCCGAGACGCCGTCTCCTTCAACTCCAGCCTTCCAGCAGGGCTTTGCCTCGGGACGCCCTGCGGCGGCCACCCTCGACCAAAGGCATGTTTCTCGACACGCCTTCAGGAGTCAAGGGGCTGAGGGGGAGGCAGCACTACGGGTTTGAGCTTTATTTTCTGCATCTTTCAGAGAGTCTCCAGAAAGCTCAGTTCCAAAATCCTCATGACAATGGAGACAAAAATACCCTCGACCTTTCTCCAGTCACAGCTGTCTGCTTGGGCCTCCCTGTGAGCGCCGGCCGGGCCACAGCTCCACTCACCCAGTCCACGACGAGGACCTTGCTGACATTGAGCCTCTGCTGGAGGAGCTTGGCTGCGATGGCCACAGAATTGAAGTAGCAAAAGCCCCTGTGGGTGAGAGTGGGGAGAAATGGGGAAAGATGGGCATTTATAGTTTCTACAGGGCTTGCAGAGGAAACGACTAGAGGCCCTAAGACCCTAAGAGGGTTCTGGTGAAACCACGGCTCCTGGTCAAACAGTTTGGAAATCTTCTCACTACTATGTGACCACTTACACGTGTGCACACATCCTACATACACACACACGTGCACACACACACTCCATCTCCTGCCTGGAGATTTCCAGTACTCCTAACGATCTATTGATTATCTTTCCATATTTGAAGGTCAGACATAAAATGATTTAAATAATCACTCCATTGATGAAACTGTAATTCTTAGACTCTCACTGGAAAGACTAATAAAACAAGCTAGGAAAGTGGCTTAGGTAAAAATGAAAAACCTTCTAACTCTGAATTTCCTTTTCTCTGGCTTGCCATGAAAATCGTGAGCCCCTGGTTGTTCTGGTTTAGAACCCAGGCAGCGGGAAGGCCAGGCTTCCAGGGCATTCCAAAGCTCTCACCTGCTACAGGCGCTGCCACACTTGCTTCAGCCCTACAACTGCGACAACTTGTCAGAAACGCTCAAAGGACAAACAGTGCCAACAGAAAACGTCATTCATAGTCCATCTGGAGCCCGTTGAGCTTTTTTATTTAAATACACAACACCTTAGACACTGATGAGAAATGTAACTTCAGAGAAATGAAGCAAACGAACCTTACATGGCCTGGGCATGTCCGGGAGCAGGGAGCAACCACCGGCCCCACGGGTGAAGCTGCAGAGCCCAAGCTCACTGCAGGGAGCTCTTCCTCCTCATCACCTCCTGATTTAAAGCAACCAAGGGCTCCCGCTTGCCTAGAAGCTGAAGCCCGGCTCCTCGGGGACGCCCTGGCCCGGGGTTCGGCTGTCCCAGTGGCTCTGGGCTCTGCCACACCACACCGTGTGTCCAACTCCTGCCTGAAGGCGCTCTGCACGCTCCCGCCGGCACAGCCCACTGCCACCTTCCCTGCTGCACCCCGCCAGCAAGCCGCCCCGTCCCAGCAGCACTCCCTGCTCCACGGCCACAACAGCACAGCCACTTAGGCATGTTTCTCCTGTCCCACGTGGCAGCATGTGCTTCGAGGGTGGGGCCATGTCTAATTCGCCCCGGGGGCAGCGGTTGCCCATGAGTGTCCATGAGCTGACACGGCCACACCCATGCGTGGTCCAACCCGCTCGCTCCCTTGCCACAGCCAGCAGCGTCCAGGGCCTCACGGGCTGGAGCTCCACTGGCTCGGCGGGAAGGCCGTCCCCGAGGCCCCAGGGGCTGGCTGGGTGCCTTGGACACAGGCGCATCCATCTCCTCTCCCGAGTTTTCACTGCCAGCCTAGCCCCTGGAATGCTTCTCAACTTTATCCACGCCACGCGCCTCTCTCTCGTAACGATCGTCACGTGAGCGGGCAGCCTCTGCGCTTGCGCGCCACTCGTGTTGCCACAGGGCTGTGTGTGCTCAGCCCACGCACGCCCTGACAGGGGTTAGCGAGCAGCAGCCAGGTACCAGGGTCTCTCAGGGCCAGCCCGGCCCTTCACGAGAAGAATCCGAACCCGGCACTTCCTCTGCCGCCCGTGACCGTGAGGCCAACAGGACCGAAAGCCCGAGCGCGGCGCCTACTTACATGGGCGTGCTCTCCTCGGCGTGATGTCCTGGGGGCCGCACCACCGCAAAGCCGTTCTGCAGGGGACATCAGACAGGCGGGGAGAGGCGAGTGACCAAGACGGCCCACAGCACTGAGCGCACGTGCTGAGACAACCCGCAGCGGACTCGAGACCCGCGCTGCACGGGCAGTGCAAGGGCGGCTGCAAGCCGGCCGCGCGAGGCCTGGGTCCCTGCCGGGAAGGGCTCTGCTGGTTATCGCAGGTTCCAGGTTAAGTGGAAACGCCCTGCAGAGCTCAGCGCCTTGTTCTCTCTGTCCTCGCCCGCCCGGGGTGAGAGTGGGGAGAAATGGGGAAAGGCTTGGGGCTGCTCAGCTGGGCACCCAGGGCCCTCCTGGCCTCCCTCTGGCAGTGACCGATTCCCCCAGGGACGGCCTCCCACCGGGACCCGGAGCCTGGACAAGGGCTCCGTGGGCTCTCAGGCTGGAAGCCACCCGATGTGACCCTGGAGCAGACAGTGGAAGGGGCGGAGCCACACTCCCCTTGGACCAGTCTCTCCTGATGGCAGTCCATTTCCGGGGACCCCCATTAACACTCGGGGGCGGGAGGAGCAAAGCCCGGGAAGCCACTTAGGCGTAAAAACCCCCCTGCACCCCCCGTAGCTGCTGTAATGGAATGAGGAAAGGTCTGCCTCCAGAGCCCCCGGGCCCTGGCCAGGGGAGCCGGGCTCCTGCAGGCCAGGAGGAGCTCCCAAGGGCTGCTTCTCGAGGGCCCATTTTCCTGATCACCCTGAGGTGTCATCTGCCCTGTCCACCGTGTCGGCGCTTGCACCCTGGTGCAAACAAGCACCCTGGCCAAGGCGGCCGTCGCCCTTGGGTCTGTCCCCACCCCACACTCTGGGGGAGGCCAGCATCTCCTGGGAATGGCCCTGAGGAAGCAGGAGGCCGCCGCTTAGGCAGAGCTGCCCGCCACCGGGACCAGTGGTGTGGCCCTTGGCTGTCAGCGGGCCGCCCCCTTCCCGGGAACCCCGCTGCCACTTGGAGGGAGACGGGACTCAGAAGCCTGGGAGCTTGTCACTTCCAGGGAAACAGCAGCAGCGACAAACTCGAAGTTTCGAGTGAAAATTACAAGTCGGGAGAACTCGCACTTGCCGCTGGGAGTGTGACAGCTCTTCCCGTCACGGCCCGTTCCGCCGAGCCGGGCGTGACGCTGCCGAGTGCGGCGTTCTGCTGCTGTGGCAGAACGGGCGGCACGTGGAAGGCCTGTGGACTCCACCACTGTCTTTCCAAATGAGCGGCGTGTGCAGAAAGCCGCGTGTGGGTGCAGGAGCCACGCCCTTGGGGGAGGCCAGCTCGGGGCGTGGCCTTCCGGCTCCAGCTGTGCCTGAAGGTGGATGCACGTCCTCCTCTGGGGCTCTGCAAGGCACAAGGTGGAGCCCCCTCCCCACTGACCTTCAGCTCCCCCGTGGCCACCTTGAAGACCAGCTCCACCACGCAGCCCACGGCCAGGCGGGTGGCCCCCGACGAGTGCACCTCGTTCCAGACGGTGTCGCTGTCCACCTGTGGGGACAACGTCCTGGCGTCACCGCCCTCCCCCGGGCCTCCCAACAGCAGCCAGCCCAGGCCACGTGGAGCCTTGGGATTTTTTTGTTTTTATTTTTTTTTCACTAAAAAATAAAAGATATGCCAAAAACATGCACAACAGAAAAGGAAAAGAGCATGTGCCAGAAATAGCACGTGCTGTTCCTCCTTTCTGAGGTCCCGTTTCTGAAGCTCCTCAATTGCTCCAGCAGACTCGCAGCCAAGGCAGATGGCAGGGGCCGGCGGACCTCTCTTCTTTTCCTTTCTTCTTTTTTCTTTTCTTTTTGCAGCAGCACAGCCACACTAATACTTCACAAAATGAAATGTGAGGGGGCTCGGACCATAATCACAGCTTCCCTCCGTGCTGAATCTAAGCAGATGCGCCCGTATCTGATAGCAGTAAACAAGAACGGGCTGGGGGTCGGGGGCGAGGGCACCGTCCTTTCAGCACACGGCGGTGGGCCACTCACCCAGGCCCCACGTCAGGGGACAGCGAGTCTGCGTGTCTGCTGTTACACTGCAGGCAAGAGAGTGGTGCATGCAACGTGTCAAGCAATTTTTGTTTGCATGTCCATTTGTTTATTTATTTTGGCCACATAGATTAAAAAAGCAAACAAACTGGCTAACATGGAAGAGAAAGCCAGAGGCCTTGGTGGCCACTTCTAGAAGAGCAGGAGTCATCTGGCGGGAGCCTGAGAACAGAGGCCAAGGGCAAAGGTCAAAAGTGCCCCCCACCCTCCACAAGATGCTGTATGGCAGCTGGGGCCCTGGGCCCTCGGGGCTGCCCAGCTTGGCGAAGGCTCTGAGATGCTGTGCCCCAGCAGCGTAGTTAGCTGTGACAGAGTTCCCTCCCTGAGAACCCCCTTCCCAGGGCCCAGGGGTGCTGGGAGCCCACCTGTGCCTGGCCCTCCCCTGCCCAGGCACATCCAAGAGCACAAACGGCCACTTTACCAAGATACTGCTTCCCACAGAGGAGGCTGGATTTCTTTAAGAAATCTTGAAGCCTCATCTTCAAAGCGAGATGATTTAAAGTACATCTGCAAGAGGCTCAATCCATTTCCTGATGAGTGTGATTCCACACGGTTATTCTTTCCAATGACCAGATTGAAATTTTCTTTAAATAGTTTCCAAATGCCAGAAGAACTCCCTCCCCTCCCCTCCCCTCTGCAGCATCAATATTCGACTTTGTAAAGCTGGCTTCTAGTCTAAAAGTACCACATGGTTATTCGCTGAAGTAGCCATAAATGAACCACGCTGGGCCAGGAAGGAGGGAATTCCTATTCCAGTCCATGCAGTCCCTTCAGCTGGGAGAAACGAGTCACTGAACTCCAGGAGCCCAAGGCGGCCGGGAAGGTGCCCCTGCTGCCCTGAGACTTCCAGTGGATGACAACGTTCTTGGCAGGCTGGGCCCAGAGGCTGCCTCTCTTCAAGACACATGGACTTGGTTTCAGCACCGAACAAGTGATGCCAGGAGGGAGATGCTCAGTGGGCCTTGCTGGGGTTGGTCCTTGGCTGGAAGGACGCGGGCTCACCGTCCACGTGAGACCCTGGGGTTCAGAGGCTCCTATTCCCTGCAGCTCAGAGTAGGGACGGGCCCCTAGCCCCTGCCCAGCTGCAGGATCCAAGCTGCCACTGTCCCCAGAGAATCCAACAAGACCTCCCTGCTCCTTCTGGGCCCACGTCCTCCAGCTGCTGGCTGACAATCCCTGAGGGATCAGCTGTGCAAGGTGAGGAGGGGGGTCCCAGGGAAGCACGAGGCTCCAGCTCGGCACGCTGTGCTGTTGACAGGCAGCCCTGCACAAAACAGGGTGGCTGTGCCACCAGGAGTGCAGGAAGGGGGGCACTCCTGCACTCGCTGAGCTCCACTCTCCGTGGTGGCCCAGTCAGAGGCCCGTGGGAGCTGGGGAGGCGCCACCCAGACCAGCGGGCCAGGCCTGGGCACTGGAAGGCACAGTAGCAGGGACGCTCAGGGACACCAGCGCCTGGCCAATTTGAAACTTGTAATAATCAGGAGATAAACAAAGTAGTTGTTTCGGCTATTTGGTTTGAAAAGATAAAAACAATTCAACACCACTCTTTAGCGTAGTTAAGGAATCAGCTACAGAACTGAAATGCTCAGCCAAGTAACTCTCAGCACAGGCTGGCCCGCCCACCCACCTGCTCCCCACCAGCATGACGCTGCCCTCTGACCACACCTGGCTCACGATGTCTGACTGGCTCCTCACAGCACCCCAGGGTGGGGGGCCTGCACCCCAGCTCAGCCTTCCTACTATGGGCGAGTGTGGAGACCACAGAAAGGAAACGTACCCAGAGGGCCCTGGGGCCACGCCGCCCACTCATTCCAACAGGCCTTCTACGGAACTCGATCAGCGAGAGCACGCACGCACGTGACCGGCCGATCTGGAGGCGCAGGGCGGGCTGGGCCGCTAGGCCTCAGTGCTGGGCGCCCGTGAGGGGGCTGCCGAGCTCACCCCACTGTCCGACTTCCCATGCAGCTCTCATGTGCAAATCAGAAATTCTGCCTGGAATGCACGCTGTCTGCAGGGCAGGGCAAATCCAAACCTTTTCAAGGCTGAACAAAAACTCGCCATGTATTAAGAGATTGCAGCCTATTTACAGTAGAAAATAAAATAACCCTAAGAAGGCTTGGAGATGGTACAAATAAAGGCTACTTATTCTCTTTCTGATGGGATAATTTTCAAAGTTGCACTTCTTCTAAGGACTCAGGAAGAAAACAATTTTGTTTCATTTCCAGAACAAAATCCAGAGCTTCAGTCCGCCCTGCAACCACACACACAAACCACTGCGAGGCAGCTTCAAGTGCGCTGGCATTGGCCAACTGCGTGCTCCTGTCTGGCTTGCCTCTCCCGTGGCCCCTGCGCATCGCTGGGCCCCGCAGCATCTCTCCTTCCAATCCCGTTCTGCTCTTGCCCCCAGCCCGCCCCGTTTCATCAAAGACGAGGTGAAGCAAAGGCCTTCCTTGATGACCAGGGCGACCTCCGTGTCCCATGCAGGGAGGGCCCAGGCAGCGTGCGCGGGCCTTGGGGGCGACAGGCCCCCGAGTTGCTCAGCTCAGCAGGTCTGCTCACGGGAGGAGCAGGCAGTGCAATGCAGCGCGCAGCTTTTGACACTCCCTGTGGCCCATCAGCGTCATGCTCGCGGTTTCAAAAGCCTCCCCTGCAGCCCAGGGTTGGAAATTGGATTCAGAACGAACACACGTCACACGGAATGATGGAGCCATGGCTGGCCTGTGAGCAAGGCCGTTTTGTACGGCTGGCGCTGCCACCCACTGCGGCCTGAGCCGTGCCTGCAAAACGGCCTTTTCCAGAGAACGGTGCACAAGTTCCAAGGACCAAAATGGTTTCGGCTCTCACAGGCCTTTGAAGCAGCCCCCCTTCCCCAGACCCTGCTTATGGAAAACACCTGGTAGCAATTAGCCACTCTGCAAACAAGGCAGCTATTTTTGTGGCCACCGGGACTCTGAAAACTAACAAGACATTATTTACACGTGAAAGAAATACTTACTCCGACACCACCACAAGGGAGCCTGACAAAGACCGCCGTTAGAGAACCTGCGGGCAGAAGGAGAGCAGTCAGGAAGGACGAGGTCACGCACGAGCACCGGCCGGCCACGCAGATGGCTCCAAGCACGCCACGTCCAGAAACACTTGCTTCATGGCTCTCATCTGGAGCACGGACACGAGTGCAAGCCAATTCTAGAGCTGCCAACTGCCCCCTCCCGCACACCACACCACCCGCCTGCGGGGTCGGCCTCGACTGGCGCAAACCAATGGGGGAGGGCCAGGGACCAGTCTCCCAGCAACAGCCCATCAGAGAGAGTGCGCAAGGGGGAAACGAGACAGATGCCTGGGGGAGCGGGTAGAGGGGGGCACCTCAGAGAGAGGGGATTGGGGGGAGAGGGCACCCGTGGGCGACACTGATGCCCCACAGGGAACGATCCCACACCCAGCATCACTGACCTCGGCTCCTGCCCCCATCCCAAGGCCCCCAGCCGCCCCCGCCGGCTGCACACTGCGGGAGCCCAGGCTCAATCCCCTGCAGGGCCGGGGCCATCCACCTCCCGCCCTGCTTGCGCCCATTTTAAGTTCTTGTGGACGGTGTCCGCCAGGCCAGGCAGCCACGGCAGGCTGAGGGCGGCCCTCATGTCCCTTCCCAGAGAGCCTGCCCTTGCCCACGAGCTCATGTCCATCTTCCTCCTTGCTGTCGTCCCCGCGCTGGCCCAAAGCAGGCACTGAGCTTTAGGCCCATCGGGAGGGAGGAGAGGCCCCTGGGGGGGGGCAGGCGAGGCACGCCTCTGGCCCAGCGCCTACCCGTGTAGAAACGGGCCTTGAGGAGCTCCACGGAGCTGCCGCGGCTCCCAGGCTGGCACTGGACCCCAGGTCTGCACGACGGGACCCCACCCGCTCCAGCAGGACTCGGGCCGGGACATGCTCACTGCTCCAGGGTGGCCTTGCCCGGCTCGCGGCCACGCTCGCTGGAGCTGGCCGGGCTGTGTCTGCGGCTAGGGGCCCCCTCGAGCCACCGTCCTGTGCTGGACCCGGAAGCTCACTCCCGCTGGAGGGCCCGGGACTGGTGGCCTGGTCTGCTCTGCCTCCGCTGCTCGCTGGCTGGCGCCTGGTGAGGCTCGTAGCCCCTTCTCTAGGCGGAGTTTCTGCATCTCAGGGTTCCTGGGTGGAGCAGCTGCAACGCTGGGTCCTTCGAGTGGCTCACAGACGCCGTTCCCTTCCAAACTACCGTGGGTCCTGTGTCCCCGCAACGTCCTGGCTGGGCCCTGGCTCCAGTGCGCTGAGCAGGCCGTGGGGCCACAGGCCTGGGGCTGGCCCCCCATGCTGCTCTCCCAAGGGCCCAGAGGAGCCATCCCGGCAGGGCAGGGCCGGGCAGAGCAAGGGCAGGGGCGCTCGGAGCCCCCAGGACAGCCGGTGGAAAAGAAAAACCCTCCCTGCCTGATGGGAGAGACCTGCACGCTGTGGGCAGCAGTGCCCACTCAGGTCCACAGCTGCCGGCCCTGTGAGACGGTGCCGGTGTGTGCAAGGGAGCAAGTTACAGGGGCCTCGGCAGCCCATGGCCTGGACACTGCTGAGGGCCACGTGTGCCTGCTTCTCGGCCTGGACTACACGGGCGCTGTATCCACGGGCTGACTCCGGACAGTGCCCCTCAGCTACCAGCAGGTCCATCTGCGTGCGCACTGATGCTCCCCGAGCAGGCAGCACCTGCCGCAGCCTCCCCTGCCTCTGCCAACTCCGCAGTGCTGGATGACCATCAGCCAACGGCCTCCCGCCCCCCCCTGTCTCCCTCCTCCTCGTCCACAGCAGTAGCGGCAGGGAAGGAGTGGGCGGAAGCAGCCACCACGGGGGTGGGGGGGGTTTTTAGGGCTGGCCAGCTCCCCGGGCACCCCTGTGAGAGGCGCTGGGCCTCCTGGGGTGTGGAGGCAGCACTGATGGGCAGGGGTGGGCTGGGGGAGCCAGGGTGGGGAAGGGAGAAGGGCTGTACCAACGCCCTCCCGCAACAGACTCATCCACCGGCTTGTTTACTGTGAGCCACAGTGAGCTCCATTCCCGCTGCTTCTGGATGGCGCTCAGCCTCGGAGAAGTGGCTATTGGCCGGGGCAGCAAGTTCTTCTCGCATCAGCAACTTCCCAACACATGGGACACCAGTGTGTGGCCTGACAAAGCCCCTCTTCCGCGTAGCCCACGCACCCGTGCATGGCGTTCACGCACGTCTGAGCACGTGAACCCAGTGAGGGGCAGCTCAGCTGGAAAAGGCTGCGCTTCTCTCCTCAATGTGGAGCCAGCACTGTCAAGTGGAAGCACAGGTCACCCGCTCCCTTGATTGCTGACGCTGCCTGGGAAAGGGAGGAGTCCACACACCCGCACACGCACGGTCAGGGGCTTGGGGGCAGCGGGTGGCTCCAGAACAGGGAGGCGGCCCCGGCGGCAGAGGAGTCCAAGGGGGGCTATGAGCGTGGCCGGCCTGGCCCGAGAGCCTGCTCTGGGGTGGGGGTCCGGCAGCCCGTCACACCTGGCACCAGCTGGCCCCCAGCAATGGCTTCCTGCGGTTGGACCACAGGACCAGGCAACAGACCCGGCAGGCACGGGGGTCGGGGGTCAGGGGTCGGGGCCAGGCACAGCCACACGTGCCCCAGGACGGGCTGGGAAAGACTGGTTTCCTCACAGGCTCACGAATGCTCCGGGGCGGCTCCCTGGCGCGCCCCACGCCCTCACTGGGGGTCCCGCCCGGGGCAGTGCCACCACCAGCTGCCATCAGAAGACGCACGGCCCCAAGGCCCGGGCAGCGTGCAGGGCGTGCTCTGCCAGCCCTCAGGCCAGAAGCCCCTGCGGCTGGCCTCCGTGTGCTCTCGCGACCACGCTCGTGCCCACCAAGGCGTTTTCTTTTTGTATATAGCTTTAAAACTTGTGGCTACAATTAAGAGGAAGCGAAATCACACAGTAGTGTTTAAACGGCTAAACAGGGTTATGTTAAAATTCGAGATACTTGGCAATCACCGCTCTGTCCGAGGCATGTAAACCGAGGCTCGTGGTTTGGGCAGTCCCCGGGAAGTACAAACATCTTGAGACGAGAAATGGTAACGGATCAGTGTCCCCGGAGCCACGTGACTGGAGGTGAAAGTTCTGGGGAGCCCCTCCACCTAGCTTCACCCTAAGGGTTCTTTCCCTTTTCTCGGACTCGTTTTCCTTTTTTGCTGCAGTTGGCCCTTCTCACCTTATTTTGCAGTGCCGTCAGCCCCTCCCCCAGGAAGCCCATCCTCTGCGTTGCTCTGCTTTGCTCAGCCTCGTTTTGGGCTCTGTGCCCTGCACCCTGCTGGGAGCTCTCCTCCAATTCCCAATAACCCCAAGAGGTTGATGCAGGGTGAGCTGGGGGGCTATTTACACTGTTGAGGGACCCCATGGCAGCTTCCTTGGGGGCGGTGAAGTCTTCTGCCTGGAGAGTGCAGGTTGGCATGCTGGAGCCAAGAGGCAAGGGGATGGGGGTAGGTCTGGGGTCTCCCTGCCCCCATCAGGGACCCTCTCAAGTATGGGGGGCTGACTTGCCTGGGCCCCCCAGCCCTCAACCCAGGCCTCTGCTGGCATCCATCCGTGAGCGCTGGAACCCACGCGGTGAGGTGGGGCTCTCGGGGCTCCTGGCACTGGCAGCCGCTTTCCAGCTTTCCACAAATCCGATCCTGCTTACTGGTCTCATTTTCCCCAAATGTGTGGGTTTATGTATTTCTATGAAGCTCCGTGATGGGGACACAAGAAGCAGCTAGTGGATCCCCGGCCCAGAGCCCACGAGGCTTCCTCATGGCCCCCGCAGGCTAGGGATCGGTCCAGAAGATGCTCCTAGTGTGTGGGGCACGCAGGCCGCCTCGTGGCAGGGCCAGGCGTGGAGCAGACCCTGGGCGGGGCCTGCACGGTGGGATGGCCACAAGCAAAGGAGTGCGGCCACCCCTTCCATCGCCCCGGCAGGTGTGGTTTCCGGCACCTTCTCTGCCTCTGCTGGCTGATGCTTGGGGAGAGCCCGTGCGGGCAGAGGCAGGAGGCTGGGAAGGAGGCCCGTGGCTGCAGCTGTCCCGGGTCCAGGCCAGGGCTATCCCCAGAAAGAGGGAGCCAGCAGGCTGCTGCCCCCATGCTGTGCTGGGGCCAGCGGGGCGCCTCTGGGTGGGGAGACTCTCACTGCCCCGAGGTAGAAGATGCCCTGTTGGGAAGTTCTTTCCATCAGGTAGACTCGGCCTGTCCCCACTCCCGGGCTGCCTTCTGCCCTGAAGCTGAGCTCCTCCTCCAGGAGGCATATGGATGTGCCCTACCCTGCAGGGAAGCTGCCCCAGGCCTCCTCTTGGCCTCACCCCAAGGGCCTCTCAGGGGTGCCACCCGCTTGGCCCCCATATCTAGAGTGCCAGTCAGGACTCTTCTAGATCACGGCTCTCAGGCCTCTCTGCCCGGCGGCCCTCGCCCATGCCTGGGCCTTACAATCGGCCTGGGACAGTGGGGAAAGGCTGTGCTGCCCTCGCCGGCCGCGCAGAGTCTGGCAGGTGTCAGCACCCACAGCGGCTGTGGCCGAGGGAGCCCCCAGTGGGAGCCTGTGGCCCGTCTTCTCCTGGGGGTCAAGGAACGGCCTGGTGTGCTCGCCGGCCACATGGTGCGGGGCGAGTGGACCCAGAACCGGGGTAGAGAAGGCTGTGAAATACCTATAAGTTTCTTACTGTCCAGTTTCTGCCTGTTGAGGGGGTTGGTGCCGTAGAGCAGCGCGTGGGCCTCCGAGTGCACGGCCTGCAGCTCCTCCAGGGTAGCCTTGCGCCCGCGGATGCACTGCAAGAGACCAGGACAGTCAGGGCCCGCCCACCTCCCGCACGGGGGGGGCTGCGCCCTGTTGGCCTGAGCTGCCCCATTGCCTCCTGCAGCCACCTGACGACCTTCTGCATTTCCCTCGGGGTTGGAAATAACCCAAATCACAACTTGTGGGCTATCTGCAGATTTTTGCTAGAAAGTAGCGTAAGAAACACCATTCTTCAGTTGAACTACATTTATTCAACTTCTTAACAGACCTGTGGCTTGAGAAGGAAGACGGGAGCCAACGTTTCCTGCTAGGAGGACTTTCTATTCCCAAGGCTGAGCCTCAGGTAGGGAGACGAGGCTGGGCCAGCGACTCGAGGGTGGCAGGTCCGGGACCGGGAATCCCATAAACAGGGCAGAGTCCACCGCGCTACCGATGATTCTGGCAGCCACTGACCTGGGGGTTCCTCACTGGGAATGGGGCACGTGGCTGGGGGGTCCTCTGGGGCTGGGGCCCGTCTCTCCTGCAAGGGCCTCTGCGTATGGGGAATCCCATTCACCCGTGCAGGACACCCCCCCCCCCAATCAGGAGGGGGCAGCAGGTGCGGCTGGCATGTGGAATCTCTGCTCCCTCCCCCCCTGGCCCCATTCAAGAGGGCAGGAGCCCCCCGAGGGCAGCTGATCCAGGAAATTCCCTTCTCTACTCCCTCGTTTAAAAAAGAAAAGGTACGCTACCGCTCCCCATGTCAGAAAACCAGCCTGCGGTTCTCCCCATTCGACTTTTAGCTCTCACTTAGCAGTGTAAGCCCACGGGGAGGCGCTCGGCTGGCTGGGTCAGGTGGTGGTGGGGGTCAGGCTCGCAGGACAGACGGTCTCAGCAGGCGGCAGCGGCCTGCACGCTGAGGCAGGGCCTGCGCACCCATCAACCCATCAGGTGGTGGAGGCTGGAGCCTGGTCAGTGAATACGGTGACGGAGGGGGACGGGTGGACGGGGAGGGGCCTTGGATGGGTTCTCCGGAGGGCTGGTGGGCAGTGGCTGGGCAGGGCAGCCTGGCCCGGGTGTACTGAGGGTGGGTGCCCACGGAGGCAGGAGCCAGCTCAGGAGGGGCTGAGGCCCGTCACAGGGGCCCGTGTGTGCGAGGCGAGGGTCTAGCAGGAACTGAGGGGCAGGGGTGTTGGGCCTGGATGCATGACCAGCCCATGCCCCCGCCCCGTCACACTCTGGGCGGTTCCTCCCGTGCCCATCTAGCTACGGTCGTCAGCCCACTTCTTGCCTGATGTGTGAGCACACAAGCTTGAGAAGAAACGGGCAGGGGCCCAGCCTCTGGGCAGCCTGCCTTGCGGTCAAGCCCGAGCTCGGCCCCAACCAGCTGAGGGTGGGGGCAGCCTTTCCTGCTCCAAGCCCGGCTTTCTCCCTGCCCTGGTCTGGGGGTGCTCGGCTGTCCTGGGATGGAGCGGGGACTGCGTGGCCAGGGCTTGCCCAAGGGGCGGCCACTGGGCTGGGGGTCTCAGGGCCTGTGAGGGCCTGGTGGGTGCAGCAAGCACCAGCCTGGCTTTGGGGAAGCCTCATTGGGGTCCCCTGAGCCGGTGCTACATGTATCAGGAAAAGGTGGAGGTGACACGCTGTGAGAGCAGCCTGGGGAGCCAGGGGCCAGAGGTGGCCCCCACCAAAAGCTAACCTGCAGGACTGGGGTCTGCATTGCAGCAGGAGGGATTTACAGTTCGGCCAAAGGAAGAGTTTCTAAATCAAGGTGGCATCAGAACAGGCCATGTGAGAGGAGAGTCGCCCCTCCTCAGGTGGGCGATGCGAGGCTGGGGGCAGCAGCTTGGGCCGTGGGTGTGCCAGAGTAGTTCCCAGAGGAGCTTCCCAAGCCTGAGTGACGGCCACCCCACCCCTTCTGGAGCCCAGTCTCCTAACGACTCGGTTTCCCTTCAGTTCCTGGCATAGGCTCTGGGTGGCTCCTCGTGGCAGCCGCTCAGGGAGAGGCAGGTGGAACACCCCCCCAGGGCTGTGGCCCCTTCCTGTGCCATCCTGACAGCCGCAGGCAGAGGCCCCTGTGGTGGGGGGCAGTGCAGCAGCAGCATATGGGCTTTTGGGGCCCATGGCCGTCTGGGGGCCTCCTGAGGGCGCCCAGGTCCTGTGAGCTGACCGGAGAAGCCCTGCGTTGTCAGCTGGGCCAGTCGTTCCAAGCAAGGCTGGTCAGCTGGGGAGCTGTGTGGAGGCTGCCTGGGCTCGTCGCCCCCACCCAGCCTTCCAGCGTGGAGAGGCCCCGAGTTGCCAGAGAAGATGCATGGCCTGTTCTCTACCCCCATCTACACCTGGACACAGCCGGGCAGAGAAGAAGCTGAGGCCTGCCAAGCCTGCTCGGGCTGTGTCCCCGGATTCTGGACAGAGACCTGGGCGCTCTCAGCCCGAAGGCCTATGTGGAGCCCTATGGCCCTGGCAAAACAAGGCCCACTCCTCTGTCCTCTAATCTGTTCCTTGGGCGCTCGCTCGGCTGACTTCCTTGAGGAGGCACAAGGTCCCGGGCTGGGGCCCCTGCCCCGCGCAGCTGCTCTGGGGGCTGCCCTGCCCCGGGGGGCCTTGGCGTGGTGGGGCCGGGGTCAGCAGGATCAGCAACTCTGCGCTAAGCAGGACTCGAGCCCCTCTCATGCTGAGAATGGACGCGCACACCGACAGCTCTCTGCAGGGCCTGCGCCATCGTGTGGGGTCTCCCCTGCCGACAGACCTGCCATCGTTGCGGGTGCCTTCCCGCTGTCCCGGGGGAGTGGCACCCGCAGAAAGCGCTATGCCAGGAGCCCCAGAGGCGGAGGCAGCCCCACAGGCCATGCCTGCTCCCCAAACATGGCCCCTGGCACCTGTGCTGGCCCAGGACCTGGCCAGGGGGCACCCAGCAGCTGTCCAAGGAGTGGGGGTAGGTGGCTCCAGCTGACCTCAGGTCATTCGGCCAAGCAGCGCACACCCTGTCTCCTGCCTCCACCCCCGTTGGGCGGGATTCCCAGTGGGGAGGGGGGAACTGCACAGGTCCCCATGCGGTGGGCACTCAGTCCCACTCTCCAGATGACAAAACGGAAGCCGGCTCATGCACAGCCGCCAGCTCCCAGGCCCCCCAACACTGGCACAAGCCCTCCCATTGCTGGGTGCTCAAGATCCTCGTGGCCGCCAGGCTCCACGTAGTGACAATGGGCGAGATCTGCGTCCTGTAAATGCTGCTGCCCTTCCCAGTGCGTCACGGCCATGACTGGAGCCAAGAACTGCCCAGAAGGTCAGGGCACGGCAGACAGAGGCCGCTGTGTTCAGTCACCAACTTCAAACCAAACCCACACCCCAGCCAGCCTTCAGCGCCCCCATCTCTCGCCTCCCAGGAGCTCTGGCTCTGAAAAACGCTTCAAAGGCGGGAGAGCTCTCCCATATCCTTGGGGAATCCCCTGAAATATTAAAGAAAACATTCAGTGAAGAGCCACCAGGAGAGGTCTGCAAGGCCGCCCCCCAGGCCTCCAGACCCTGCCCGGCTGGGGGTCAAGGCTGGAAGGACACTGGAAAGAGCTGAGGGGTCCAGCAAGAGCGTGCCAGACGAGGCCAAAGGCGCATGTGCCGGCCAAGGCAGAGGCAGCGGCTCCCAGAAGGCCGGGCAGGCTATGGGGCTGCCGCTGGAACCTGCCCCCGGGCCCTCCCTGGCTGACAGCTCTGCAGTAAGCAGGGAGGGCGGTCCACGCCCGAGGGAGGGGCCAGTGTTACCTCGCACTTGCCGCGGAGACCCGTCTCCTGCAGGCGGGACCAGATGCTCTGGATCCTCCCGGCGTGCTCGGGGTGGCTATTGGTGTTCCCGCAGGCGCACTGGTGCTTCAGCATCAGCGTGTCGTACACGAGGCCTGTGGGGGCGCGGGCACGGGCGTGAGGCTGGCGCACGCCCAGCCAGGCCCACTCCACCCCCGCCTCACGCCCAGGCTCCCCCTGCCTCACCCCCAGGCCCACACCAGGCCCTCCCCTGTCTGACCCCCAGGCCCTCCCTGCCTCACCCCCAGGCCCTCCCCTGCCTCACCCCCAGGCCCTCCCCTGCCTCATCCCCAGGCCCTCCCCTGCCTCACACCCAGGCCCTCAGCAGCGGCCCTGAGTGGAGGGCAGAATGGCCACTTCCCTAGAAATGGAGGCGCACACCGCTGTTTCATCTGGTCAAGACAAGTCTTTTGAAAAATGAGAAGTTTGCTGATAGCCTCTGTGGCAGCTGAGATTATTTTATGAATCCCCAAAAGAAAAAGATTATGTAAACTAATTTTATTGCTCTGGGTGTGACACCCTTTGATTGCATTAAATTCAGCTGAAGAGCATTTGATTAGACAGCTTGGTAAGACTGCTTTAGGGCTTCGGTTTGGGCTTCATCAGCAAGGCGAGACTCAGTTGAGTCACCATCCCTTTGCTGGATCTGATATAAATGGAATCACAGATAGACATAGGAAAATGAGAGCTGCCATGTGAGAGAAAAGACTCCAGTTTTGTCCACAGCTGAGCTGCAAGGACAGAAGTCCTAAGAAACAAGCCCTATACCAAGAAAGAGAGGACTGTGGGATTAAGCATGAAGCCCCAAGAGGCTGGGCCCATGGAGCAGCTCAAGAGGAGACAGTGAGCTCGGCGGAGGAGGAGAGGCCTCGCAGAGACCGTGGCCATCTTGACTGACCACGTGCCCAGACAACAGGGACCACCAGAAGCTGAGTTCAGTGAGAAAGCACCTCTGATGGTGCCTTGGTTTGGACTTTTCACGGCCTTGGGACTGAAAGCTTTTACCCCAAATAAACCCCTTTATAAAGCCAACCGATGTCTGGCACTTTGCATTGGCAGCCCTGTGGCAGACGAAAGCAGCCCCCAACCTCTGGGGACAGAGAGCACAGGTAGAAGCAGAGGTGAGGCTTAGTGGGGGGCCGGTGGACCACCCACTCCCAGCCTTGCCCACCAGCAAGACCGACGCAGGGCCCCAGGCACCAGGTGCCACGGAAGCAGCGCCAGGAGAGGCAGGCCCACGCCCGTGCAGGCTGCTCCCTGGGGCCCGCGCTGTCCTCATGCTGACTCTGGCCATGCCCGGCTCTCTGGCATGCTCCCAGGGCTCTGCGAAGCAGTCCTCGTGGGTCAGGAACTCGCCCAGATGCCGTGGGGTCCAAAAACAGAAGCTGCGGTCCCTCCCTTCAGAAACTGTTGGGGGCCGGGGGCACGTGCCTGAGCACACACACGTGCGCGAGCATGTAACGAGAGCTCACCACTCCACAGGGCACGTGCACTCTGGCACCAACGGTGCCCAGCCTAGAGCCACCTCAGGGGGCTGCGGCCATGAGGCTGCCCTCTGAGAGGAAGACCCCGCTGCGGGGGGG